>JBAGKK010512056.1:0-33095 GCA_037177015.1 Euceroptres primus | reverse complement strand
ACGAATGATTCCACAGAAAAGAAAAATTTTCGATGCATAGATATGCCAAATAAGTGAATTTGTTTATAAAAATTGTTCATAACAATTTACACTTAACAAATCTTAACTATACAATGTTGTTTCACGGAACTCTAATGTGTACAGTTTTTGTTCTTCACATGAAAATAAATGATTCCACAGAAAAGAAAAATTTTCGATGCATAGATATGTCAAATAAGTGAATTTGTTTATAAAAAATTGTTTAAACCATTAACTATTATTGTTTTTTGGTGCTTGTTTGCAATTAAAATTAATTCTTTACATTTTTATAACAAAATGTATTTAAGTAATACAATCGAATTCCGAAAATGCAGCAGTTAACAGTTATATGCATTAATTTATTTATAACAATTAACAAAATGCAGGATATTTATCTACAAGTTACATTTTGATTCAATAAAAGTAAATTTACTAATTTTATAATCTACGACCTATTTTGAATAGTTTGAGTTAGGATCTTCGAGTTTCATCTTAAAATAGCAAAATCGAAAAACCTGACACAAAACTTGGGGACAGACTTTGGAGCGATTTTTCGCATCTATAACTATAAAATATTCAACTTGTCACTCTATAATCATCTTTTACAACTCATTTCAAGCGATTGTAATAATTTTAAATTGTTAAAGAAAATATTTTTGACATTGTTTAGCAATTTTCTATTTTAAATTTTAGTTTGGGACATCGCTTAATCTGAGATTTTTCAAACATTTTGATTTATAATTTCTAAACGAAATGTGAAAAATGATAGAGACTTAAATGGTCAACTTTTTGGTAATCACCTCTAAACTCTTCCATAACCGACTAAAATTTAGTTCTAGGCTATTGCAGTCCAAAATCTTTTAAAATCCAATCCACTAAAGACTCCTATAATCTCTTCAAATTCTCCAGAATCTTTAGAATTGATCTGAAATCCTTAAAAAATTTCTAAAATATCCGAGACTGGTCTAAAAACTTGTGGGTTTTCCTATAATAATCTTATAAAATCTTATGCATAATATTCCAAAATTATTTAACATTCTACAAAATATATTAGACTCTTCCAGAAACTTCCAAAATCTTCTGAACACTTCTATAGTCTTCTAGAATCTTGTAGACGTTTCCAGAATGGCCAAAATCTTTTAGAATCCCCCAAAATTTAAAAAATATTCCTGAAATTCTCTAAAATTCTTTAGAATCTTTAAAACTTATCTGAAATCTGTAAAAATGCTCCAAAATATTCGAGACTGTTCCAATTTCTTCTACAATGATTTATATTCTTCTGGGTTCTTCCATAATCTTTCAGAATCTTCTGGGTTCTTTTATAAAATCTTAAATAATATCCCAAAATTCTTTAATATTCTACAAAATATAGTAGAATCTTCCAGAATCTTCTAAAATCTTATGAACTCTTCCATAATTTTTTTAAATCGTTTACAATGATTTATATTCTTCTGAATTCTTCCATAATCTTTCAGAATTTTCTGGGTTCTCTTATAAAATCTTAAATAATATCCCAAAATTCTTTAATATTCTAAAAAATATACTAGAATGTTCCAGAATCTTCTGAAATCTTCTGAACTCTTCTATAACTTTTTTAAATCGTCTACAGTGATTTATATTCTTCTGAATTTTTTCATAATCTTTTAGAATCTTCTGGGTTCTCTTATAAAATCTTAAATAATATCCCAAAATTCTTTAATATTCTACAAAATATACTAGAATGTTCCAGAATCTTCTGCAATCTTCTGAACTCTTTCATAATTTTTTTAAATCGTCTACAATGATTTATATTCTTCTGAACCCTTACATAATCTTTCAGGATCTTCTGGGTTCTCTTATAAAATCTTAAATAATATCCCAAAATTCTTTAATATTCTACAAAATATACTAGAATGTTCCAGAATTTTCTGAAATATTCTGAACTCTTCCATAATTTTTTTAAATCGTTTACAATGATTTATATTCTTCTGAATTCTTCCATAATCTTTCAGGATCTTCTGGGTTCTCTTATAAAATCTTAAACAATATCCCAAAATTCTTTAATATTCTACAAAATATACTAGAATGTTCCAGAATCTTCTGAAATCTTCTGAACTCTTCCATAATTTCTTAAAATCGTCTACAATTTTCTGAACACTTTCATAACCTTCTAAAATCTTCTATAGAATACTCAAGAATATTCTGGACTCCACCAGAATGTCCAGAATTCTGTAGATTCATTTAAAACCCTCTCAAGTTTATAAAAAACTCTAATAATCTTAAATAATCTTCTAGACTGTTTTCAGAATCTTCCTAAAATTCTGTGGATTTTTTAAAAGTCTTCAGAAAAGTCGAAAAGTCCAAAACTCCTGAAGGATTTTTGAAAATTCTAGAGAATTCCAAGAATGCTGAAAGTTTAGTTTGAAGAGTGTTTTGTTAGATTTTGACAGCAATCTAAGTTTTTGAGTACTTTTATGTTTGTGAAGAATTGCAGCTTCTTTGGTATTTTTAAAAGAAATCCCCTATTTTTCGAAAAATTGCACTATTGATTCCGTAAAATTGTATTATTGATTCACTGTGATCTCTGCTAGATAGTTAACCCGCACTGCATCTATTTGGTCACTTGTTTTAAATGATTTTTTTCAAATGCCGGTCATTTTCTGCATAAAAATAGTACGAAAACAGCATTTTTAACATTTTTGGATAATTCACTTTTTCATTTTTTGCGACGAAATAAACAAATTTAAAAAAAAACTGATGTAGAAATATTTCTTGGAGTACCCTAGTGCTTGTCAAATTTTGCCAGAATTTTAAAAATGAAATTGGGAAATATATTTTGAAAAATAGAAATTTGCATTTGTCCACTCCAGTGGACAGATGCAGTCAACGGGTTAATATTTCCTAACTTCTAAATTTTATGTTCCAAAATCAAAAAGCCTTTGATTTCAAAAGCTTCCAAATATATAAAATTTAAATATTTAACTGCAATTTCGAAATTAACTTTCTATGCTTCAATATAGAATTTATAGAATTAAATCATTCAGGTGTTCACAAAAGGCCTCATTCTGGTCAACTACCTATTCGTCGAAAAGAGGATAACAGAAATAACGATCCTTCTCGTCGAAGCCGATCTCTTGATGGTGATGTTTTGGTACCTCAGAATGTTGTATTTTCCAATCACATAATGAAGGTATGATTTAAGTCAATGTTTAAATTTAACAAATTTTGAAATAAAAAAAATTGGTTTAGAAATGGCACGATTTCGAATTAATTTCTTTCAGGACGGAACAAGTGTCAGAAAATTCGAAAAGGGTCAGAGTAAAACTCCATGGGGAAAAGTTAAGGACATGATTCATTTGCGTCGAGAAAACATTCGACGACAACCACCTCGTGGTAGTTTACGAAGTGAGGATGGTTATTCTATTTCCAGCCTCGAATCATCAGAAATTCTTCAAGAGGTAATCACCATCATTATTCTAAATCAAATAAACGTTTATTTCGACAATATCGCAGCTGGAACTGGAAATTCCTTCTGTGGTTTCTACCTAAACAAAGGGTTTACTAGTAAAATACTTTAAATGCCAATCACTTTAAGAATAAACTATTCTTCAAATTGATTTGATCAATTTCTGTAATTTCTACCTAAAAAAAGGGTTCACTGGAAAAATACTTTAAGTGCCAATCGCTTCAAGAATAAACTATTCTTCAAATTGATTTAATTATTTTTCTGGATCAATGAAGCAAAGTACTTTAGATCGAATTCATTTCAAATCAGGCAGGTTCTGCACTTAAAGTCGCAGAATCTTTTGGGGACAAAATATGTTGTTTTTTAGAGGAAATTAGGTCATACGTGTTCTTGCAATTTGTGAAAAAAAAAATTTCTACGAAGTTATGGGTATTTGAATTCTTTGCTTTGTTTTTCAAAAACATCCAAATTTTTTTTTTAAACTTCTATAACTTTTGACATAATTAAGATATTTAAGATTTCTTCCCAGATTCTGGTAGTGTTTATCGTCTTCTTTCGAAATCCGAGAGAAAATTTTAAAAATGTTCAAAATTAACAAAATGTCGGTGGTTTTTATGAATATATTTATAGTCGATTTTCTCAAAAAATCCACACTTATATTTTTTGGCAATTTTTTTTTGAATTTGTACTATCATAGGGAAGACATCTTGTGAGTTTTATGCGAGCTAAATAACTTTTGTGTCCAGGAGAATTTTTTTCATAGAATCGAATTTTTGCATTTTTCTCGAAATCAACTACAGATACGAAAAACTGTTAAGAAAATAGTTTATATAATTTAAAAAGTTGTACAAAACGTTCTTTCACTCATTTATAATATCTTGCACCATTTCCGAGAAAATTTAAAGAATTCAATTTTCATGCACAAAAAAATTTATTGACTCCTGGTTTATGGTATATTTATGACTTATTTGTGGTATATTTTTGACTCCTGGTTAATACTCATCCTGTTACTTTGTTAAATATTTTTAAAAAATGTACGTTTATATAAAAAAGACTTTAGCCCACGGGCTAAACAATTTTATGGCCAGAAAATTATTTTTCATAAAATCGAATTTTCAAATTTTGTTCTGAAACAATTTAAATTACAAAAATAATGTCAAGACAAGAAATTGTTTTTCTAAAAATTTTTCGACAAATGAAAACGCGAGAGTTGAGTAAGGTGTCGTACATCCCGGAAATACAAAAATGTCGCATATGGAAGGTGGAGATTGATGAAGGTGTTATGAAAACTTCTTGCATGGCCAAAACTGGTAAACACGATTGGGTTCCTAAATTATCTACAGAATCCAATGATTCCTCTTCGAATCTCGAGGACTCTAATGAAGAATCTGAAGAAATAGATAATAAAAATCTGGAAACGTGGGCCCAGGTATTATTTATTTTTTTTTTAACTGAGATTCAAAAGAAGTTTTTGTACATTATTGAAAAATATCAAGGTGAATGTAAAGTATATTTAAATATATTGAATATAAAAACTTTTTAGGCAAACAATTTTTAGTCTTGACATTATTTTTGTAACTTAAATCGTTTCAGCAAAAAATTTGAAAATTCGATTTTATGAAAAATATTTTTTTGGCCATAAAAATTGTTTAACCCACGTAAAACTCACAGGAAGTCTTCTTTATATAATCGTACATCTTTTTAAACTATTTAACAAAATATGGATATGGGTATTTATGGGTATTTATTTATTTATTTTATTTATTTATTTATGGGTATTTCCATAAACCAGGAGTCAAGAAAATTTTTTGTGATGAAAATTAAATTTTTTTCTCGGAAATGGTGCATGATATCATAAATGAGTAAAAGAACTTTTTGTAGAACTTTCTTAATTGTGAAAACTATTTTCTTAACATTTTTTCGTATTTGTAGTTGTTTTCGAGGAAAATGCGACAATTCGATTATATAAAAAAAAATTCTCCTGGCCACAAAAGTTATTTAACCCGCAAGAAACCTCACAAGATGTTTTCCCTATGATAGTACAAATTCAACAAAAAATTGGCAAGAAATATAAGTGTGGATTTTTTGAGAAAATCGACTATAAATATTTTCAGAAAAACTGCCGCCATTTTGTTAATTTTGAACATTTTCTAAATTTTACGGCGTATTTCGAAAGAAGATGATAAACGCTACCAAAATATGGGAAGAAATCTTAAATAACTTAATTAGGTCAAAAGTTATAGAAGTTTAATGAAAAAATTTGGATTTTTTGAAAAACAAAGCAAAAAATTCAAAAACCCATAACTTCGTAAAAAACTTTTTTTCACAAATTACAAAAATACGTATCGCTTAATTTCCTCTAAAAACAACATATTTTGTCCCTGAGAGATTCTGCGACTTCAAGTGTAGAACCTGCCTGATTTGAAATGGATTCGGTATTTATCAACTCAGGGTGGCCGCTGGACCGGGAAACCGGGAAAACCGGGAAATGACCGGGAATTTTTTGTGACCTGGAAAAACCGGGAATTTTTTTGTTGACCGGAAATTTTTTAAATTTTTTTAGAAAATGCACAAAAAAGGCAGAAGTATTGATTAAGATATTAAAAAACTGAGTAACTAAATAAAACTTATTATTGTAGAAATGTTAGTACGATAAAGGCAAAATATATTTCGTTTAGCAATAACACTCTGTGATCACATTTCATTTACAAAATGTAAATGCTTATATATTTTAATGTCACACTTTAGTCATTAGGGATTAGTTGAACTTAAAATATTTATCTTACATAGATTTAAAACTTATGCTCTCGTTTAACTCACAGTGACATTTCAATATATAAAATAGCCTAATTTTACTTTTAGAAACATAAAAATATTCGCCCTAAAAGCATTAATCACTAGGGCTTAGTTCAAAAACCTCCATTTGTGCTTCTTCAAAAATATAAACTATTTTAATGTTGAATTAAAAAGAAATTCATGTTTTTATGTTCAGAATATTAAATAAAAAACATTTTAAAACTTCTAAAACCCACTACATTAACTGTTATTCTTTGGAAACTATTATTTTATGACCGGGAAAAAATTTTCGTACACTGGGAATTTTTTTCGTCGGTAAAAACGGCCACCCTGCGAACTTTTTTTCATCTTTTTAATTTGAATCCAGCTGAATTTATTTTCTTTTATTTGTGTTGAATTTATTTCTCTAATATTTGAATTAATTTGAATTAATTAGTATATTTTAATTTATCAGAAGTTTAATGGTTACTTTCTTGGCGGTCATGAACGGATGTTAAATGCACTTGAAAATTTGATTTTCCACACCTCAGAAGTGTACAAAGTAATAAATGTCGATGTCGCAAATCACAAAAAGCAATAACCGCCAGGCGATGATGTGAAAGTTTGCGAGTTAGTCCCCCGAAGGTTTCTTTTACTCACGACGGTTTAAAAATATCTTTAAGATGTACGAGATATTGAGGCTTCTCTTAAGTGTTGAACTCATTGGAGTCGCTTCGTTGGGGTCCAGAGCAATACAAAATTAGTTCTATTGAATACTAAACTCTACTAACAATTTATCAAAATTCTGAAGTACTTGCCACGTACCTCAGAATTAATTCCCTCGAACCGCGACCAAATTAATCTTGATATCAAATTTGTTTATTGTTTGCGAACCGAATTTCAAACGGTGATTATCTCTCAAAAATAAAAAGTGGTTAGTGTAAAATGTTCTTGTTTTTTAAGCTATAATTGATATAAAAATTTTCTTGTTTTTGAAGCCGTAATTGATATAAAAATTTTATTGTTTTTTAAGCTATAATTGATGTACAAATTTTCTTGTTTTTTAAACTATAATTGATATAAAAATGTTCTTGTTTTTTAAGCTATAATTGGTATAAAAAATTTTTAATTTCTCAAACTTCACTCAAATTTAAGTCAATTTTGACATTTGAGGGCCCAGTCTAAAATTGAAATAAAACATTTAGAATTAGCTGCAAGAATTTAAATAATGAGAACAAAAAGACATTAATCGCTAAAAGTGGATTTTCGAAGTTTATCATTAGGATTAACGCCGGAATGTGAGAAGCATTGTTTGAATCCATAAACATTTAGGAAAGCTTTTAGTAACTCGCAAATGCTCTTTGTTCTCCTAGGAACTATGAATCTATTTTAAAACTTCATTTCGAACAATTTCGTTTATAGAAGAGAATATCTCATTTTACTGAATAAGTTTTACTTATTACTTATTACTTTACAAGCACTGAATACATTTTACTCATAAGTTTACTGAATTCATTTCTTAATTTTAATTTAAAATTAGGTTTTACATCTGGTTTTTTAAATTTAGGGTTTGAATTTTATGTCCACAGCTGTTACAATTTGAATATGGGAAAGCTCGGGTACAAATAACAACATCTGAGTGTCCAACTGTCCATTCTTCAAAGCCTTCGAGTCCCGGGAGTGAAATTGTGGACCTGGCTAGTAGAAGATTGACTCCAACTTTGACGATTACAGTCCCCTCGAGTGAAGAATTGAGAAGTATTTCATCTCCAGAATCAATTTCACCTCCACCTTTCCATCTTCTCGATTCTGCAGAGGAACGATCTCCTTCAGAGGAATTTGAATTTTTGAAGCATACCCCTTTGGTCATAGGACACTCGAAAACTTGGCAGGATGTTCCATCGACGATGGACTTCAAGAGACAGGTTGATATATATTTTTTTAAATTAAATTCACGTAACTATTTGAATTTTTATTTAAATTTGCTTTCTCTTTGGAATGTTTCAGTATTCCCAAAAAGGGGAGTCTTCAAATATTTCATCAAGGCTCCAAAGACAAGATTCTAAATGGCATAAAGTGAAAAGGGCTTTCCTCACAAATACAACATCCGTCCCTCCAAGTCCCAACAGAATTTCTTCATTCTTCGACGGTGAGTCAAATTTTAACCTTGGACTTTTATACATATTTGTCATCAGTTCCTTTTAATTGTTTAACTTTTAAGTTTGTGTTTAACTTTTAACACAATCTATAAAATAGGTCAAATTCTCAGAGAATTCTGTCATTGTCTTTCTATAAGACTCAGTGATATCTTCTAAAGTATCAGCAAAGTTTTGCAAGGCTACATTTTTGAAGTTTTTCATCTCAGTGATTTTCATCACAACAGCTTCGTTCGTACATTCGAGGATGTGAAGTGCTTCTTTAGTATTTTCTTGAACGCAGTCTTTTAAAGCATTTGGCGAATTGCATTTTCGACAACTTTTGAGTAATTCTATGGCACTATTGGTTTTGGAGTTCGTCTCGGTTATCAATTTCAAGATTTCGGCTTTCAAAATCTTCATATCTTTGGGTTCCTCACACTTCCCGTATTTCAGTTCTTGAGAAACTCTATCGTTTATCATCAAGACTTCCGTCTTCTTTTTCATGCCACAGTTGGTATCCAGATTTATTAATTCCCATATCTGAGTATCCACGCTTTTCAAAATTTCTTGTCTCTTCTTGGCTTCTTCAATTCTTTTCTGGTTGATTCCAGCTTCGAATTCCTGCAGGACAGGTTTCATTGCATCTTCGATCAGTTTTGATAGATTTTTGGCGTAATCTTCCACGGATTTTAGAGAGTGTAGATAAATGTCTGATACCTTGGAATTGCACTAGAAAAAATACAAATAATTATTGATTATACAATAATAAAATACAAATAATTATTGATATTTTATAATTAAGACGTTTTTAAAGTCGAAGCTTTAAATTAGAAAATTTCAAGCATTCCTCTTTTTAAAATTCCAATGGAATAGTATGAAATTCCTCATAAATTAAACAAGCTTCATAAACGTTGAACTCTAAATCCTTCAAATCTGCAATAATAAACTTGAAGCGTAGTAAAAACAATGCTTTCACGTTGTTAAATTTAGAGATGAAGTTTTCTGACACGTTTGCAGTCCTGCCGGAAATGAAAGCATATTTAGAATCTATAGGTTTTTTTTTTTTACTTTTGGTGGTGGGATTGGAGAATCAGTCTTGCAACACTGTTTTGGACATTTTGTAAGTGCTGCTTGAATTTCTTTACATCGACTACGTATTAGTCGCCCACCAATTTTTTCTCGTGGTGGACAGCTTCTTTTTATATCGTTTGAGCACGACTTTTTACTGGCACAACGAACTAATACATTTTTCAGGTGGTTCAACGATGTGCAACGAGTTATTGGGACGGAAAATTTGGAAACTAACATACTAGTCAGACCTCTTGACAGATCAGAAATGTCAAAAGATTTGATGGTTCCATGTTTTAATAAATGACGGACGACGAATGTGTCTTCGTGATTTGAACATAACTCTGGAAACTGTGCCAAAAAAATTAAGTGTCCACGTCCACTTTCAGGAATTGAAAAATTGAGGAAAAATATTTTATTTCTTATTTTTATAGAATATTGGTTTAATTTGTGATTCGCTGTATCATCAAAGAGGTTCTTTTTATAAATAATTATCTTCTATTCATATCCCTGGAAAAGTTTTCTCATTCGATGACGATTTCCTATTTTTTCATGGTCATTCTTATTCTATTTTAACGAATTGGTGAATTGTTGAAATATCGAAAGTTGTTTCTTGTTTCTCACATACATTTACGACACTTATGTTTTATGTTTATATTATTGTTAGGTATCTATACTGAAGATTCAAATGTGGAAACACTTGTTTCTTCAAAAAATATAACATTATGGTTTATGCTGTCAGTACATCGGGATGAACTTCACCTAGCTTTTTGAATGTCGAACTGCTGCAGCTGTTTTCTGATTCTCGTGCCAAAGCTACATGTCATTTATGAATCGCTAAATCAATCTCGGATTTATGAGGCTTCAAGAATTTCGAGGACCGAAAACTTGAAGATAAAGGCACAAGGTTTTTCCTGTTCGAGGCACAGGAAACTCAAATCTTTCACATTCGACAATGAGGAATTTTAACTTTCTACGGAAGTTAAATGAGGAATTTTAACTTCCTACGGAAAATTTCCGTAAGAGCATTAAAAAGAAAGAATTAAAGAAGAATTAAAGAAAGAATTAAAAAGAAAGAATTTAAAATTCATATTAGAGATCGAATTTCAAATTTGTTAGGCATTGAAACTCAAAATTAGAACTTTCACTTTAATTATCACAAAAATATTAAATCTTGTATTTAATTATTATAAAAATATTATAACTTGTAACTTTGAACATTCTAAATTCTAGCTGCTTTCAGACATGGCGGAATTTTTAAATTTTGAATTGAAAAGTTTTTATGTAAAAATTTCATATAATATTTAGAATATCTTTAAAGATAGTATTTTCTTTATAAATTAGGTTCTACCTTAATTGATATCATACCGGCAAAACAAAATCAGTAAAAGAAATTCGCAATAATTTGCCTGTTGATTACTCACTTTTATAAAAATAGCTTCAATTCAAGGTCTTTGGGTTTGTAGGGTAGACGTGATTAAAGTTGTTTCGACGGTAATGTCGATTACACAAGCGCAAACTATTTTTAGAAACCCAAAATTCTCATCTTATGGCAATTTAAGAAATATTTGTCTTAAATTCAAGAATCTCGATGCGAGAAACACGTGTGAGTTGAAATAAACAAATTCTAGAGTTTACTCTTTATTTCACTCTTTGCTGTTCAGTAGAAAATGCCCTTTTACTCTATGCTCAGTAGAAAATGTAAAATATTTTCATTATTACATTAAATCATCATCAGGTAAAATAATTTATTTATGTAACTATATTTTTAAAAACATTATGGTTCATGAAATTAAAGAATGAAGAAAATACCTGTTCGAAATCAAACAAGAAAATAATTTGATTCAAAATAAAAAGACCGCTGGAGATTCAGGGAAGCTCTCGTTCTAAGAAGACATCCATAAATTAACTTGACGTTTCCCAGGTTTCTCTCTTATGTATTTTAGTCGGACTTTGCCCCAATCTTAAACTGAAAATCAGGCATTACGTTAATTATTCAAACCCTAATTCTAGATTATTTCAGACAGTTTCAGAAAATTCCAGGTCGAAATAATATCTACACCAAGATTATTTGGTGTTTTTATTTTTATTATTATTTGGTGTTTTTAGTTTTATTATTATTCGGTGTTTTTATTTTCATTATTATTTGATGTTTTTATTTGTATTATTGTTTATTATTTTTATTTTTATTATAGTTTAGGATTTGATATTACCAGTTATGTAACTCCTAAGTGAAAAATTATTATTTATGATTGCAGAAGCAGATATTGGAGGAAGTTGCAGTGCCAGTGCCGAGGATTTGGAAACCGACGTGGGTTCTAATGTTCAGATAGAAATTCAAAGAAATTATCAACTTCTCCATGACAAACTTAGTGCAGAATTCTATCGGAAGCTGACCGAGTGGGAGAAACTAAAATCTACTTCGCCAACCGGTCTTCCCCAGCCAAATCTCATTCAAGATAATAATTCTCAAAGCAAATCTTCTGTCCGAGATAAAGATTCCTCAAATGCTTTACTTCTTGGCGAAGGGCAACTCACACCCGAATTTAAGAAAAAACTAGACGAATGGAAACGAATAAAAAAGGGGAATCCTGGGATAACTACGCCCGAGCAGCAGGTTTTCAAACGAAGACTTACCGATTGGCAAATCTGGAGAGCGCCCTCGAAACCAGAAACGAAACCCGATGGAGATCCTAGCAAATCTCATCTCTCAGAGGAATTTTTAAAGAAGATGGAAGAATGGAAAAAAATTAAAGCTGCACGATTTGAAGATGAACAGGAAGCTCTGGGCAAAAGGGATTCAAGTGTTACTAGTTCGATCAGGAATAGTAAAGTCTGGAAGACCCTAGATGAAAGAGAATTTCAGCCCTTGGAGAAGGTTCTTGGTAAAATCGAAAAAGTTCAGCCAAATCTGGAGAAACAAAGAGATAGGATTTTGGATTTAGAAACTAGGTGATGATTACAAATTTTGTATTGAAATTTTAATATACTCCTTACATTTATTGTTAGACGCTTTTGAGTTAAGATTTTTGATTTTTAACCTTGAAAATGTCGAGGTACGTTTTGACTTTTCAAAGATCTAAGTAGAATTAAAACTTTTTGAATTAAATTATTTGTTAAAAGATTATCCATGCTGAAACGTCATGCTGGTGGTTCGTCTCCTAGAAAAAGGGAGGTTCTGGTTCACACCTCGACAGGATTTTTCCGATTTGAAGGAATATCCCAAGAATTCACGAGGAAGCTTTACGAATGGGAAAAAAGTCAGGGGATATCGCCGGAGTCATCTACTTTTAGATTTTTAAATCCTGCATATAGAATCTCTGCAGATGCGACACCGACTGAACCATCATGTAAGTTCATTTCAGAAAATAAGAAATTGGATTACTGAAAATCAATTAAAAAATTTTCTTTGTTATTCTAGATGAAAAAGGGGTGCGTACTATTCTTAAACGTTCCAAATCAGTTGGCAGTATTGTAGAAGGAAGCACACGAGAAGAAACTCCCATTCGACAGCTTTCCAGTTTATCTTTGAATGATGTTGAAAAATTAGATGCTGAAGGCAATCATTGTTTATTTATTATTTCAATTTTAATTAATTTCTTAATACAATTTCAAAATCAAAGTATCAAGAGTTCACAGATTATATTTTCCATTACAGCAAAATCGAGAGTGGATTCAGAGCAAACAATAGCAGAAGAAGAGATATCAGAAGAAATTCCAATGGATGATTCAGAGCCTGAAGCGATAATTGTGGATATCGAGGACGTAATCGAAGAAACTGCAAGTCCAATGGCAAAATTGCAACCACATCAAACTCCAGTTTATTGTGTGGCTGCCAGCGAAACAACAAGTATCGCCATTCCCTTAGGAACTGTAACGTCGAGTCATGAACCTTCTCCTGTAATTTTGATCGAGGCAGGAGAAGTTCATCCTATGAATGCTAGAGGTATGATGAAGAATAAAATCTACTCTTCACGTTCCTCGATTGTTTCTGTGATTCAAAAATCTTCTACTGATCTTCTACCAACTTCAAAGGAATTTGTTGAATCCAAAAGGGAAGAAGCTCAATCGGTCGTTTTTAACAAAATTAAAAGAAGCAGAACTATTGTAAGGTGAGTAGGTTTGCAAATACCAATATACTTTCTAAATAAAATGATTAAGATAGATAAAAAAGTTATAAATAATTTTATTTACAGAGGAATTCACGATCGAAAAGTCGAAAAGAGCAAGAGAACCAAGTCAGAAATGGATAGACTCATAGGTAAGAACGTGATTAATGATAAATCTATAAAAGCCAAAGTAGAATCTTCTCATTCTAGGACATCCCGGTAATGAAAAATCTCTTGCGTCAGACGAGTCGACATCTCGAAGCATTAAAAGTGGCACTTCAGAAATGAAGGACACAGATACATTGGTTTGTAATTATTTTCCCTAGAGTCTTTGTAACTTTAATACAAATTACATACTGAAATTCGAATAGATTATAAATTATAATAATTAAAACAGGTGGAAATCCAAAGTGGAGATTGTGCTCGAAAAAAGGAGTCAGTGTCAGTCGAGAAAAAGATTTCTTTAAACACAAATTTGGAAACTTTTAACGAGACTGAAAGACAGCTGATGAGGAATTTCAGACAAAAGCAACAGAAAGCAGAACTTAATACAATTGCGGATACTTGCCTCGAAACTTTCCAAGCTTTGAAAGTTCTTCCTTCAGAAGGTTCATTATTTATAAGAATATTTTGTAAAATATACGTAACTGCAGTTTGCAACGATTAAAAAAACGAAGCATCGAAAGCACGGTTTGGAAAAAACAAGCGAGACAAAAAAATTGACGACGGAAAATGGTCAATATCAATGAAAGAAAGTATTTCTGAAAGTTTCGTCCCTCTAGATCCCTCGGAACTCACCTCTTTTTCAACCCTAATACTTACAAAATTACTGGAAATTACCCAACATTAGAGACCACGAATTTTTTGATGAAAAGTAGTTTCAATTGACAGGCAGCAAACCATATAAAATTTTTAACCCCCTAAACCCCTCGGAGCTCACCTCTTTCCCACCCCTAATACTTAAAAAATTTCTGAAAATTACCCAAAATTCTAGACCACGAATTTTGCAATGCAAAGTAGTTCCAATTGACAAAAAGAACGCCAAATAAAATTTTAAGCCCCCTAAACGCAACGGATCTCACAACTTTTCCATCCCTGATACTAACAAAATTCCTGGAAACTACCTAAAGTTCGAGACCACGAATTTTTCGATGCAGAGTAGTTTCAATTTAAAACGAAAAGGCCATATCAAATTTTTATCCTTCTAGAACTTTCGGATCTCACTCTTTTTCAGCCCCTAGGGCTTAAAAAATTCATAGAATCTACCCAAAATCCAAAACCACGAATTTTTCGGTTAAAGAAAATTCAATTAATGAAAAGAAAGACATAAAATTGTTATCCCCCTAAAACTATCAGACCTCATATCTTTTTCACCCCTAATACTTAAAAAATTCCTGAAAACTACCCAAAATTCAAAAATACGAATTTTTGATGAGAAGTAGTTTCAATTGACAGGAAGGAAGCCATATAAAATTTTTAACACTCCAAACGCCTCGTATTTTATCTCTTTCCCACCCCTAATACTTCAAAAATTCCTGAAAACTACCCAAAATTCGAGACCACTAATTTTTCGATTCAAAGAAATTTCAATTGATAAAAATTAAGACATAAAATTGTCATCCCCCTAAGACTTTCAGATGTCTCACCGCTTTTCTACCATTAATACTTCAAAAATTCCTGGAAACTACCCAAAATTCGAGAACGCGAATTTTTCGATAAAAGGTAGTTTCAATTGACAAGAGAAAAGTCATGTAAAATTTTTAGCAACCTAAACGCATCGGATCTCACCACTTTTCCACCCCTAATACTTAAAAAATTCGTGGAAAGTACCCAAAGTTCGAGACCACTAATTTTTTGATACAGAGTAGTTTCAATTTAAAAAGAAAAGGCCATATAAAATTTTCATCCCTCTAGAACTTTCGAATCTCACCATATTTGAGTTCCTAAGGCTTAAAAAATTCATAGAATCTACCCAACTTCCCAAACCACGAATTATTCGCTTAAAGAAAATCCAATTAATAGAAAGAGAGACATAATATTGTCATCCCCCTAAGACTTTCAGACTTCCTCCCTTTTTAACCCCTAATACTTAAATAATTCCTGGAAACTACCCAAAATTCAATACCACGAATTTTTTTATGAGAAGTAGTTTTAATTAACAGGAAGAAAGCTATATAAAATTTTTAACACTCCAGACGTCTCGGATTTTTTCCCTTTCCCACCCCTAATACTTGAAAAATTCCTGGAAACTACCCAAAATTCGACACCACGAATTTCTCGATTCAAATAAGTTTCAATTGATGAAAAGAAAGGACATGAAAATGTCATACCCCTAAAACTTTCACATATCTCACCCCTTTTCCACCCCTAACACTTAAAAAATTCTTGAAAACTACCCAAAATTCGAGACCACGAATTTTTCAATAAAAAGAAGTTTCAATTGACAAGAGAAAAGTCATGTAAAACATTCAGCCCCCTAAACGCCTTGGATCTCACTCCCTTTTCAACTCTAATACTTACAAAATTCCTGGAAACTACCTAAAATTCGAATGTACGAATTTTTCGATGCAAAGTAGTTTCAATTGACAGGAAGAAAGCCATATAAAATTTTCAGGCCTCTAAACACCTCGGATCTTAATCCTTTTTCACCTCAAATACTTAAAAAATTCCTGGAAACTACCCAAAATTCGAAATCACGACTTTTGCGATGCAAAGTAGTTTTAATTGACAAGAGAAAAGTCATGTAAAATTTTTAGCCCCTCTAAACTTTCAGATATCTCACCCATTTTCCACCCTTGATACTTTAAAAATTCCTGGACACTACCCAAAATTCGAGACCATGAATTTTGCGATGCAAACTAGTTTCAATTGACAAGAGAAAAGTCATGTAAAATTTTCAGCCTCCTAAGCGTCTTGGATCTGATCCCTTTTTTACCCCTAATACTTAAAAAACTCTTGAAAACTGCCTAAAATTCGCGTTCGAATTTTGGGCAGCTTTAGGAGTTTTTTAAGTATTAGGGATGGAAAAGGGGTTAGATCAGAGGCGCTTAGGGTGCCGAAAATTTTATATGCCCTTCTTTTGGTCAATTGAGACGACTTTGAATCGAAAAATTCGTGTTCTGGGATTTTTGTTAGTTTCCAGGAATTTTTTAAGTATTAGGGATAAAACGGGGTGAGATATGGAAGTCATATCTCAATTTCATATCTTTATTTTTATCAATTGAAACTTTTCTGAATCAAAAAATTCGTGGTTTCGAATTTTAGGTAGTTTTCAGGAAATTTTAAGTATTAGGGGTGGAAAAGGGGTAAAATACAAGGTGTTTAGGGGGCTGAAAATTTTATATGGCTCTTTTCTTGTCAACTGAAACTACTTTTTATCGAGAAACTCGTCGCGAATTTTAAGTAGTTTCTAGGAATTTTTTAACTGTTAGGGGTGGAAAAGGGGTGAGTTCCGACGCGTTTAGGGGGCAGAAAATTTTATATACCTTTCTTTTGGACAATTGAAACTACTTTGCATCGAGAAATTTGTGGTCTGAGATTTTTGTTAGTTTCCAGGAGTTTTGCAAGTATTCGGGATAGAAAGGGGTGAGATATGAAAGTTTTAGAGGGATAACGATTTCATGTCTTTATTTTTATCAATTAAAACTTCTCTGAATCGAAAAATGCGTGGTCTCGAATTTTGGGTAGTTTCCAGGAAATTTCAAGTATCAGGTTTGAAAAAGAAGTGAGATCAAAGGTGTTTAAGGGGCTGAAAATTTTTTAGAGCCTTCCTTCTACCAATTCAAACTACTTTGCATCGAAAAATTCGTGGTATTGACGTTTGGGTAGTTTCCAGGAATTTTTTAAGTATTAGGGGCGAAAAAGGGATGAGATTTAAAAGTTTCAGGGGGATGACACGTTTATGTCTTTATTTTTATCAATTGACACTTCTTTAATCGAAAAATTCGTGGTTTGGGATTTTGGGTAGATTCCATGAATTTTTTAAGCCTTAAGGACTGAAAAAGGATGAAATTCGAAAGTTTAAGAGGGATAAAAATTTTATATGGCCTTTTTGTTATAAATTGAAACTACTCTGCATCGAAAAATTCGTGGGCCTGAATTTTGGGTAGTTTCCAGGAGTTTTTTAAGTATTAAGGGTGGAAAAGGGGTGAGATCTCATGCGTTTAGGGATCTGAAAATTTAATATCGCTTTCTTCTTGTTAATTGAAACTACTTTGCATCGAAAAATTCGTGGTCTCGAATTTTGAGTAGTATCCAAGAATTTTTTAAGTATTAGGGGTGGAAAAGGGGTGAGATCCAAGGTGTTTAGGAGGCTGAAAATTTTATATAACTTTTCTCTTGTCAATTAAAAACTACTTTTCATCGAAAAACTCGTTGTCTCGAATTTTGGATAGTTTCTAGGAATTTTTTAAGTGTTAGAGGTGAAAAACGGGTGAGATCTGAGGCGTTTAGGGGGTAGAAAATTTTATATGCCTTTCTTTTGGACACTTGAAACTACTTTGGATCGAAAAATTTGTGGTTTTTGTTAATTTCCAGGAATTTTTTAATTTCCAGAAATTTGTGAGTTTTGTTAATTTCCAGGAATTTTTTAAGTATTAGGGATAGAAAAGGGGTAACATATGAAAGTTCTAGGTGGATGACAATTTCATGTATTTATTTTTATCAATTGAAACTTCTCGGAATCAAAAAATTTGTGGTCTCGAATTTTGGGTAGTTTCCAGAAATTTTAAGTATCAGGGATGGAAAAGGGGTGAGATCCAAGACGTTTAAGGGTCTGAAAATTTTTTATGGCCTTCTTCCTACCAATTGAAACTACTTTGCATCGAAAAATTCGTGGTCTCGTATTTTGGGCAGTTTTTATGAGTTTTTTAAGTATTTGGGGTTGAAAATGGGTGAGATCTGAGGCGTTTATGGGGCTGAACATTTTATATAGCTTTCCTCTTGTCAATTGAAACTACTTTGCATCGAAAAATTCGTGGTATTGAATTTTGGATAGTTTCCAGGAATTTTTTAAGTATCGGGGGTGAAAAAGGGATGAGATCTAAAAGTTTCAGGGGGATGACACGTTTATGTCTTTATTTTTATCAATTGAAACTTCTTTAATCGAAAATTTCATGGTTTGGGATATTGGGTAGATTCCATGAATTTTTTAAGCCTTAAGGGCTGATAAAGGGTGAAATTCGAAAGTGTAAGAGGAATAAAAATTTTATGTGGCCTTTTCGTTTTAAATTGAAACTACTCTCATCGAAAAATTTGTGGGCCTGAATTTTGGGTCGTTTCCAGGAATTTTTTAAGTTTAGGGGTGAAAAGGGGTGAGATCCCATGCGTTTAGGGATCTGTAAATTTAATATGGCTTTCTTCTTGTTAATTGAAACTACTTTGCATCGAAAAATTCGTGGTCTCGAATTTTGGCTAGTATCCAGGAATTTTTAAAGTACTAGGGGTGGAAAAGTTGTGAGATCCAAGGTTCTTAGCAGGCTGAAAATTTTATATGGCTTTTCTCTTGTCAATTGAAACTACTTGTCATAAAAAAATTCGTGTTCTCGAATTTTGGGTAGTTTCCAGGAATTTTTTCAGTATTTGGTGTGGAAAAGGGGTGAGATCCGAGGTGTTTAGGGGGCTACAAATTTTAAATGGCCTTTTCAGGAATTTTGTAAGTATTAGGGGTGGAAAAGGGGTGATTTCCAAGGGATCTAGAAGGACGGAACTTTTAGAAATACTTTCTTTCATTGAGATTGACCATTTTCCGTCGTCAATTTTTTGGTCTCGCTTGTTTTTTCCAAATCGTGTTTTTGATGCCTTATTTTTTTTAATCGTTGCAAACTGCAGTTACGTTAAAATGTCAAAACCTGTTAATTCCATGTTATATAAATAACTGAATACTTTCAATGATGGAATAATTTCTCATCATCTCTCTCTATATCTTCTCTTCTATTTATCTTTTAGATTATGTAACTGCTGAGCTTGTAATAGACCATTCGGAACCAGATACTCTCAAAGAATCTCTAAAAACAATCCGCAGATTCCAAAAAAACAATTCACAAGAACTCAAACGTTCTGAGATGAAAGAACAAGAAAAATCGCTCGCAGCAATAGCAAATGATCTTGCAACAGGTACAAAGGCTTTCGAAAATGCTTGTAGGAAGTGTAGTCTAGAAGAGGACGATGTAGTTATTACCGTAGATCGAGACATTAGACAAAAGAAGGTTTTGAAAACTCGTCGATTAACAGACACTCAAGTCGGATATCAATGGAGATCAAAAATACCCGACGAGATTGATTCTTCCCTTAATTCTGCCCCCCTCACAGTTTCGGCATTTCGAGAAACTCCTGACGTTGAGAGAATTATAATTAACGAAAGCACTCTGAATAAAATCGTAGTTCCAACTGCGAGCACGGAACCAATAATCCAAGAATCAAATTTGGATAAGAACACTGATGAGAGAACCAGCTCAGATGTTGGAGAAACTTCCAATAAAAGAGAGAAGCCCGATTCTCGAAGTGTCTTCATCAAAACGAAGAGAATGATCTTTTCACCTTTCAGAAGAAATAGTAAAGAGAAGGGAATTGATAATCAAAAAGAGAATCAAAAAGAGGAAGGTGAAAAGTCTACTGAAATAAAAGTTCAATCAGAACAGAGTACTTCTTCAGTATTAGAATCGCAACTTCCTGCTCAACCTTGGGCTAATTTACACAGGGCGAGGTCTAATTCAGAGTCACCCTGTTCGAGAGAGAGGAGAAGAATAGTTGATTGTTCGGAGCAAAGACGACCACCTTTGCCTCAATCGCCGATTCTTTCCAGGAAGGAATATCGTAGGTCATCGCCAAAGGAAACCGCACCGAGTATACGGATGATGATTCAAAGGTACAAATCAAAGCAATTAACGTGTTGAAAATATACAATAATTATACGAATTTGGTTAAAAATGTTATATCTTTAATTTCCAGGTACAATCAGAAGCTCGAAGACGCAGGAAGTCCTGCAAGCAGTGGAAGTGGTTCGCCAATTTGGAGATCGCCAGTGACTGAAAGAAGAGTGCGAACTCAAATGGAAAAATACCAGGAGGAAGTCAGAAAAGCAATCGCTGGACCTCCTCGACGAGACGTTTTGAAAAGCGCCAGCACTAGTTTAATTCGTGACAACACGACAGGATCAGCTTTAAATTCGCCAGTAGCAGAAAGGTCTCGAGGAAATGAAATCCTGAAGAGTACGAGTGTCGATTTCTCCAGAAACAGACATTTTTCCACAGCCCTGAGCATGAAGATCGACGAGGAAAAAGATTCTAAATGGAGCACTGAAGGTAATGAGTCCCTCTTGAAAAGAGAACAACCAAAAGAGAATATCTCACCGGATCTGATGCACAAACTGGCTGCCTTGTCTTCCGCAGCAGAGCGAAAGGAAAGAAATTCTCTTTCGACATCAGGCACAGATCTTCCAATTTTGTCATCAGCTACCGATTTATTAGAAGACTCGCAGGCTGAAGAGAGTGACGATTCGTCACCTTCGAAGCTTCGAGCTTTGAGACTCCAGAGGGCAAAAGAAGATTTTCTGTCTAGAGGTCCCTCCTGCTATTCTCATGATCCATCCTGTGACAGTCGACAGGATGAAATGATTTTTGACTCTGGAACAGAGTCGGTCGATTTCGAGGATAGGCCGGATTTGATTAAATCTGCAAGTGCTGGGATGATTAATGTGGATCCAGATACTTTTGAAAGACTCGCTTCAAATCGAGGCTGTGAATCTCTTCCAAGATCTGCTAAAAAGCCAAGCGACATCCCCAGTCGATTGAGCCAGATAGCCAACAAATTTCGAAGAGCGAGACTCAAAAGGGCGAAAGAGAAGGAAAGTAAAATGAGCACAGTCTCGATGCTTTGCAGGCAAAGTCTTTTGGTTGATATCCAAGCTTCAAAAAGCTGTCCCACTTCTCCCTCGCCTCAAAGAGAAGACGACGACTGCAATCGTTTCAAAAAACATCGCGACAGTAATTAGAATTAGAATTATTAAAAAATTACTAGCGACGTAATCAAGGAAAATTCTGGAAAGTTAGTTTATTTTATAATTTAAGTTAATTATTTTATATTCAAAGCAATTTCGAGAAAAATTTGTTGATTTTTCGAGAAAAATTTTGATTTCGAGAAAAAACAAATTGATTCTATTTTTATTTTTAAAATGTCCTAATTTATTTAACCTGAGAAAAAAGAGCCAAAGAAATAAAGTATACAAGACTTTTAGAAGCGAGTTATTTACCAAAAAATGTTGTGACATTTTTTTCATTTAGATAAAAAAATAGAAATTTAGGAATAACTAATTTAATCTTCATTAAGATAAAAAATAGACGTAACAAGTGTTAGTTATTCTGGTTATCATCAAGTAATGCATTTTTTACGATTTTCTAATACGCAACATTAGTTTAATAGCAATTTGATGTCAACTAGTTAGTTGCTGGAAACTACAGTAGAATAGAAGAAAAATTCAATCTTGGGAAAGAATTCACATGTAAGTTCCAAGAATATATCTCTCGTTTTTATACTCAAAAGACAAATCTTTCTTTCATAAATCCTCATTTTTATCGGTAAGAATTTTAATATCATCAATAAATATAGTCTCTACTTATAAAAAAATAATTTAATCAACAAATTACATGCACGGAAATAAATACTCGTTTCTTCAGACTTAAATTTTATCACAATATGTACAAAATTACTTAGTCTTGATTCTTTTTACAATAACCTCCATTATTTTAACAATAAATATCTAAAATTTGAAACTAAATTCTGCATTAAACGGCGATTTCCTGTCTGATCAAGATTTGTTTTCCATTCTTTGATCTTTCGGAATTAATACAATCACGCACATTATTTTCGAAGAAATAAAAAGAAAAATACACGTTTATTTTTTTTCCTGTATCAAACAAAATTGATAGCCAGTGAACATGGAAGACTGAGAAAATATCATTATCTGAACCTTTTTTCGTTTAGATTACAATATTCTAAATTGCCTCCGTTTCTTTTAAAAATCTAACTAAATTTTTTTCTAACTAAGTTTTCTTTAAAAATCTAACTAAATCTTCAGCATAAAAAAATTACTATTTTTGATGTATTTTTTGATTGAATGATATGGCGGTATGGAATGTATAATTTAGCTTTAATATATTCTTTATATTATTCAATTTCATATAGTATTCCTTCTTTTTATTTTACATATTTTTTTTAAGTGACAGATTAAATTTAAAACAGGTCAAAAATTTAAGCACTCGTTTCCTATATTTAGGATTTCTTTTAAAAAGTATTAAAAGTCAAATCATAAAATGAAACACACGTAAAAGCGACTTTGAAATAAAAAATTTGTGATCGTAAGATAATCTTTGTTCCGATTTCCAATGAAGTAGTACAGTCATTACTTGACACATTTGAACTGTTACTTCTGAGCTGGTAAAAAATATATCAGGAAAAGTCAAATGTAGGCATTGACGTAAGCAGGACCTACATGTCCAAATTCCATTGATGAATGTATGGATGGACCCAAAATTAAGCGATTTAATTTTAGAAACCTTAAAAATTGATACTAAAATTGTTATAAATTAGTGGCATAATTTCAGAGGGACTAGGTATCCTAAAGTTATTACATGCTCTCATTTTAATTTCAAGAGGATTTTCCATCCAGGAAAACTACCCTTGTAACAGATTTTCGTCCTCAAAATATACACATTGAGAAAAAAATGTCTTTTTATTAGTAATAAACGAAAAGTTAATAACTAGCTATTTTGCAAAAAATTGTCATCTTTATTATTAAAATTACATAAATGCATACATATAAAGATCCATTTCCTCATTATTTCAATCTGATCTTGAAATTTAGAAGACTAACTGTATTAAAAGTATACATAGCAAATAGTTTAGAAAAAGTGTAACAAATTAGAATCTTAAAAATAAAATGTGCTTGAAGTTTTGAACGTTCAAGACAACGAAATTTTCATTTTATTTTTTTTTTAACTCAAATTTGTTATTGTAATTTTGTTATTTGTAATTGAAACAAAATTTCAAGATAAATGTGAGTTAAGAAAAAAATATCGTTCATTTGAACTTTCAAAACTCCAGGTACATGAGAAAAAGATAGTAATGTAAATTTTCATGAAAAAAATTATTGTTTGAAATTTTCAAACCCTCACGAAAACTTTTCATTGCAAATCTTCAGTACTTCCTTCAATTTTTTTATTTTAATTTATGCAAGAGTTCATTTCTCAGGTACAATTACAATTTTTACTAAATAATTATTATAATTAATAGTTAATTTACCAATATTCTGCTTTTTAAATGTTCAAATCATGAACCAAGATTTGAGCGTTCGACTGATATTTGATATAGTATCATTATTTATATAATATCAATACGTATTTATATAACTCAAAATTTCTGTTTTTTAATGGAGATCTTGTAGACTCGATTTTTACTTAATATAATTTTAACTTTAGAAATCGTGAGACCTGAAAGGTATGTCAAATAATTGCTCCAATACTTCATTAGAAATCGGGGCAGAGATTATTTATGGTCATCACTTTTTATTTTATGAAAAAATTTTTTCATATTGTAAAGATCTTAATAGAAATTGTTAAGGTTAATTGTTAAACTAAACTTCTACTGTAAAACAAGTCTAATAATCCTTAGGAAGTAGCCAAGTAGCTATACGTGACATCAGTAAATTTGGGAGAAAATCAATTTAAAATTAAAATTAAAAACATCCATAAAAATCCAAGAAAAAAATTCAGAAAGAAAATCTAATTATTGGTGCAGGTAATGAAGAAAAACGGTGGCCTTTGTTTTTTTCTGTGTGTCCTTTTGTAAGTGACCGAAAGTGTGTCGTTATAGTTGCTAATAAAATAATTATTTTAATAAATCAGATTACATTTAAAAATATTCAAGTATTATTAAATTATTAAAAGATATAAAAAATTGTGAAATCCCAACAAAACCAAAAATTTGGAAATTATTTTTTTAACTCACGAATTATAATGTCCGATTTTTTTTAACTTGACCAACTTTTTGCATGTGCATGTTTTTGGTGGGATTCCTAGTACCTCTATTATCTCTATAGTGTAAAAAGGACAGAACTGCAAAAATTGCCAAGTCTCGATGCTTTGCAGGCAAGGTCTTTTGGTTGATATCCAAGCTTCGAAAAGCTGTTCCACTTCTCCCTCGCCTCAAAGAGAAGACGACTGCAATCGTTTCAAAAAACATCGCGACAGTAATTAGAATTAGAATTATTAAAAGATTACTAGTGACGTAATCAAGGTAAATTCTGGAAAGTTAGTTTTCAGAGGATTTATATTCAGAGCAATTTCGAGAAAAATTTATTTCAAATTAATTCTATTTTTATTTTTAAAATGATGTAATTTATTTAACCTGAGAAAAAAGAGTCAAAGAAATGAAGTATCCAAGACTTTTAGAAGCGAGTTATTTACCAAAAAATGTTGAGACATTTTTTTCATTTAGATAGAAAAATAGAAATTTAGGAATTACTAATTTAATCTTAATTAAGATTCACTCTTGGGAAAGAATTCACATTTAACATCCAAGAATATATCTCTCGTTTTTATACTAAAAAGACAAATCCTTCTTTCATAAATCCTCATTTTTTTCGGTAAGAATTTTAATATCATCAATAAATATAATCTCTACTTATAAAAAATAATTTAATCAAAAAATTACATGCACGGAAATAAATACTCGTTTTCTTCAGACTTAAATTTTATCACAATATGTACAAAATTACTTAGCCTTGATTCTTTTTACAATAACCTCCATTATTTTAACAATAAATATCTAAAATTTGAGACTAAATTCTGCATTAAACGACGATTTCCTGCCTGATAAAGATTTGTTTTCCATTCTTTGATCTTTTAAAAATAATAAAATCACGCACATTATTTTCACAGAACTGAAAAAGAAAAATACAAGTTTATTTTCTTTCCTGTATCAAACAAAATTGATAGCCACTGAACATGGAAAACTGAGAAAATATGATTATCTGAACCTTCTTTCGTTTAGATTACAATATTCTAAATTGCCTCCGTTTCTTTTAGAAATCTAACTAAATCTTGAGCAAAAAAAATTAATATTGAAAAATTACTAATATTCTCGAACTTATGAGTTGTCAACTTCAAGAAAACATGAAGCTCTTGTTTCCTCTGTATGAGAACATTTTCTCTCTTGCTCGAGACAGTGAAATTTCTTCCATCGTCATCGCACGTGTGGTAAGATTGGCAAAATGAATTTCAGTTAAGTCTGGATAATAATACCTTATCTCTTGATCAGTTTGGGTCACGTGGCCTCTGACGATTTTTTAGATTTGTTCGTTTTCTTATGCTTAACTGTTTCCGTCGCACTGTCGTTATCTGATATCGACGAATCTCTCAGAGACTTTCTACCCCTTCCTGCTGGCTTATCGTCATTTTCTGAGCCAATAGATTCTCTATTAGACTTTCTGCGTTGTCGATGAGACGTATGAACTTCCATTGCCTCAAGCAGATGCTTTCTCTTTGCTTCCCAAAAGATCTCCTGCCTTTGGGATATTTCTGGAAACCTGCGAAGAAATCGAATTATATTTATTCTTTATATTGTATTGTTTTTTTTTTACATTCTCATCATCAATATGAGAAGATATTAGTTTTAATTTACTATTCATTAGCTTAAATTATTACCGTTTAGAAAACTCAAGGTCAGGATTCCGTAGCAGATGCCAGCCTTTTTTATACTGATGCTGCCCCAAGTTTTTTAGAATTTCCGCAATTTCTTCTGAAGGTAATTTAACAGCAGAAGAAATTGCCCTGCGGTCGACGTACTGGCTTTCGGTGAATTTTAATAACTGCAAAGAGTAAAAGCTGGTTTGAGAGGAAAAGAAATAACAAATAAAAGCTAAATACTTATTAAATTAAAAAATAAATATTGAAACTCACAACATAATCCCTAGCTCTGCACATGAGTTCGGCAGGAATGCCGTGTTGATATGACTTTGTATCTTTTGGATAAAGTAATTCACTGTTGATGATCCAGTTCCCCTGCACGAGAACTGCCACTTGTTGCAGATACTTTAAAATCGCTGCTGGTTCATGTTCCGAGGATAAAGTGTTTTTCAAATTCGCAAAAGACATAACTTTTGCTGAAAGACAAATAGTTGATTAAATACTTTTAGAATCAATACATGAATTGGGAATATTAGGATTCAAAGAAAAATGTCTTACCATCTTTCATAAGATAGCGAATTTGGTCGAGAAGAGGTAGGGATCGAATATAATTTAAAGAAGTCATATGGTTTGGAGGATGGGTTACTGCAACAGGTTCTTGTACCTTTGGGGGCAACAAGCTTTTCAAAAACTCCTCCTTTGACATATTTAAACTATTCATAGCATCGTCGACAGGCGGACAGAACATTTCCAGTCTTGTCAGCTTAAAAACAGAAAAGATTAAAATTTCAGTGTTTTCAAAAATTAAAAGCCATAAAGTTTAGACTTTTCAAATTACAATAAAAAATATTACCTCTGCCTGAGAACTTGCAGCTGGGATATATTTCGTACGCACCCACGATTCCTCAAAATTCCTATTCGTTTGGCACTTGAATGACTGTTCCTGCAATTTCTTTAAATGATCCGGTTTTTGTCTGGCAAACGAAACGTTCACCTGTTTTGCAGGTTCTTCCTCTTCTTCAAATTCTGTTTAACAAAAAAATATGATATTTCAAATCAATTTTAGTTTGAATGGAATGCAATATTTAATTAAAGAATAATTCAAATACCATCTTTCTGATCATCCTTTGTGCGTTTGTCGTGTTTATCGATGTAATTGAATGCAGGTCGTATTTCAATAACACCTTTTGCAGGAGTAATATGTAAATCTCCGTCTTGGTAAACACCAAGAGCGAAAGTATTGCGACTGGATGACAGATTCTGAGTAGATTGAAGAACTATTTTATCCATTAGATCGCTAGAAAATAATCGGTAATTTCAAAGATAATTTCATAATTTCAAAGATATACGCGAAAAATATACCGGTAATAGAAAATATGATTAATGACTACCTTTGAAAAAGTCTCTCTTCTTCTTCTTTATCATGCCGAGAAGGTACATTGGCATTAAGTGCAAATTGTTCACCTTTAAAGGAGTCGTAATTAATGCTATGTGTATTTAAAGCGACTTCTAATTGAACCTCTTGATTTTGTGGCTTTATTGCCGATTTTAAAACTATTCCATTGTCGTAACCTTCTTGTGCAGTCCGCAGAGGATATTTAAATACAAAGAGTTTTTCCGCAAGAACTTTTGAAAAGTAAACTGGTATCTGAAATATTAAAAATGTTAAGATTGCTAAAAAGTTAATCATTTAAAGTTCCAAATTTCTTAGTTAAAAAGATCCAGTGTTCCATCATAACACTCAAATTTCTATGATACTTTTTTTTAAAAAAAACCTGTAAAGCTGTAGTAACTACTAGAATTTTTAAAATACACATAAAGTTGATAAAATTTAATCTATTTTGAGATGCTCTTAATAAATAATTAAAATACTTTCTGAATTTAAAAAATGCTTATAGAAATACCATAAAATAAAAGAAACGTCAGAAATTAAGAAAATTAAACTAAAAAAATGACGCATGCATTAACAATAATAAGAAATAAATAGGAACCTCAAGTACTATTAAACCAATTTTAATTTATCAATTACAGAGACCAAATTTAAAGTTTTGAGTAAAAACCGTAAAAATGTTTGATGAAGACATAACCTCAAACCATGCACGTTGTCAAAGTGAAACAAATACTTTTTTACCTCTTTAACCACTGGATCAACATCCTCTTCAGTATTTTTCGATTCTGACATCTGTGTAATATTAATTAAATTTATGTAAATATCTCTTGTAGATTTACAACAGTATTTTCCAATTTCCTGCTCGAGAATCTCGATCACCCGGTGGATAATCAGGAGCAAGTTGGTTGAGTTGGTACAAGTTTTCCAAATTTGCAAGAAAACTAAAATTGTACATTTTTACCGCTAGAGGCGCTGTTTTCAATGTCGCCACTACAAACTACAAATTTTTTGGTTATGTATGTGGTGTGAGAGAAAAGAAGGAAAAAAAGTCGTAATGTCAAAGGAAAATGGTAATTTTTTCAATATTTAGGATTTCTAAGGACTTTAGCTTCCTTTTTTATTGATTTGAAAAAGCACTACATATATGCAGTAGCAAAGATATTCTTCGTCAGTAGATAACGAACGCTGATTGGCTGAGACTCATTGCGCATTTCGCGCGGGAAAACCACCCTTATTTAAATTTTGTAACAGGTGTTACTGTGATAATTTGCAGTTTTATGACTAATTCAATTTTCTTCATGAATGGAAATTAATAATAAAATTATTAATCTTATAAAGTTTTTAGAACAAGTTTATATCTGTTAGTGCGACAAATTATAAAACAAAGTAATTGAGTTCGCGAAATGTAATATTTATTATAATAAATTAATACAATAAACAATAATAAAATAACAACGAAATGAATTCATAAATATATAAAACTATAATAGAATTAAATATAATAAATATTGATTTAATTGGCAGTTGTAATAATTAATCAATAAAATAATATAATAGTAATATTATATTGTATTGTATTGTATTGAATTGTATTGTATTGTATTGTATTGTATTATATTATATTATATTATATTATGATTATAATATTATGTATATATTATAATATTGTAATATAATTATAATAATATTACATAATTAATAAAATAATATTTTTAAAAACCGAGTTTTAGAAAAATAATATTTAATATAATAAATTAGTAATAAACAATAATAAAATAATTACCTATAGCAATGAAATGAATTCATAAATATATGAAACTATAATAGATTTAAATACATATAATATAATAAATATTATTTAGTTAAAAATTAATTCAGATTTTTATTATTTAAAATTTAGATTTCATTTTATAAATATCGCGATAGAAACATAGATTTATTTTTTTTATATATGTATGTAAATAATATTTAACTTTTGAAAATTTATATTGAGAGAATAAATAAATAATAAAAGTATAACAGATTTAAATACATTAAACATTCATTTAATTAAAAATTTATTTAGATTTTCATTATTTAAAATTTACATTTAATTTTATAACAATCGTGATAGAAATATAGTTTTAAATTATTTCATATATGTAAATGAAATTTAACGTTTGAAAATTTATATTAATATTTCAAAATCTATTTTGAAGTAAATTAAAATTGAAACGAAATAGAGAAAAAATCATGCTTTTTTTAAAACTATTTAAAAATAGTTTTTTTCAATGAAGCCTGTATTATTATATATTTATTATCTATTATAGGCATGTTACATTAGAATTTGATTTAGCGAAAATAAATATCTCAAGAGAAAAAAACTTTATCTTTATAAACTACAAGGTGATAAAGCTTTTGAAGAGTTTAACGCGGGAATTCACGTTTTATATATGTTAGAGATTTTAATACCGCATTAAAATATATGTCGCCATACTAAAACGCACAGAAGTTGTATTTCATAAAAATCATCATGACTTAATTATTCGTTACTCAGCTTAAATAAAAAGTATTTTTTGATTGAATGATATGGCGGTATGGAATGTATAATTTAGCATTAATATATTCTTTATATTATTCAATTTCATATAGTATTCATTTTTTTCATTTTACATAATTTTCTAAAGTGACATAGATTAAATTTAAAACAGGTCAAAAATTTAAGCACTCGTTTCCTATGTATAAGATTTCTTTTAAAAAGTATTAAAAGTCAAATCATAAAATGAAACATACGTAAAAGCGACTTTGAAATAAAAAATTTGTGATCGTAAGATAATCTTTGTTCCGATTTCCAATAAAGTAGTACAGTTATTACTTGACATATTTGAACTGTTACTTCTGAGCAGGTAAAAAATATATCAGGAAAAGTCAAATGTAGGCATTGACGTAAGCAGGACCTACATGTCCAAATTCCATTGATGAATGTATGGATGGACCCAAAATTAAGCGATTTAATTTTAGAAACCTTAAAAATTGATACTAAAATTGTTATAAATTAGTGGCATAATTTCAGAGGGACTAGGTATCCTAAAGTTATTACATGCTCTCATTTTAATTTCAAGAGGATTTTCCATCCAGGAAAACTACCCTTGTAACAGATTTTCGTCCTCAAAATATACACATTGAGAAAAAAATGTCTTTTTATTAGTAATAAACGAAAAGTTAATAACTAGCTATTTTGCAAAAAATTGTCATCTTTATTATTAAAATTACATAAATGCATACATATAAACATCCATTTCCTCATTATTTCAATCTGATCTTGAAATTTAGAAGACTAACTGAAATAAAATGTATACATAGTGAATAGTTTAGAAAAAGTGTAACAAATTAGAATCTTGAAAATAAAATGTACTTGAAGTTTTGAACGTTCAAGAAAACGAAATTTTTATTTTATTTTTTCTTAAACTTAAAATTCTTATTGTAATTGTAATTTGTTATTTGTAATTGAAACAACATTTCAAGATAAATGTGAGTTAAAAAAAAATATCGTTCAATTGAACGTTCAAAGCTCCAGGTATATGAAAAAAAGATAGTAATGTAAATTTTCATGAAAAAAATTATTGTTTGAAATTTTCAAAACCTCACGAAAATTTTTCATTGCAAATTTTCAGTACTTCTTAATTTTTTTGTCTTAATTTATGCAAGAGTTCATTTCTTAGGTACAATTACAATTTATACTAAATAATGATTATAATTAATAGTTGATTTATCAATATTCTACTTTTTAAATGTTCAAATCATGAACCAAGATTTGAGCGTCCGACTGATATTTATATAGTAACATTATTTATATAATAATATCAATACGTATTTATATAACTTAAAATTTGTATTTTTAATAGAGATCTTGCAGACTCGATTTTTACTTGATTTTTACTTTAGAAATCGTGAGACCTGAAAGGTATGTCAAATAATTGCTCCAATACTTCATTAGAAATTTGGGCAGAGATTATTTATGGTCATCACTTTTTAATCTATGAAAAATTTTTTTCATATTGTAAGGACCTTAATAGATATTGCTAAGATTAATTGTTAAATTAAATTTCTACTGTAAAACGAGTCTAATAATCCTTAGGAAATAGCCAAGTAGCCATACGTGACATGAGTGAATTTAGGAGAAAATTAATTTAAAATTAAAATTAAAAACATCCATAAAAATCCAAGAAAAAAAATTTAGAAAGAAAATCTAATTATTGGTGCAGGTAATGAAGAAAAACTGTGGCCTTTGTTTTTTTCTGTATGTCCTTAAGTGACTGACAGTGTTTCGTTATACTTGCTAATAAAACCATTATTTTAATATATCAGATTACATTTAAAAATATTCAGGTATTATTAAATTATTAAAAGATATAAAAAGAATTGTGAAATCCCTACAAAACCATGGCACATGCAAAAAGTTGTCCAAGCTCAAAAAAAATCGTACATTACAATTCGTGAGATTAAAAATAGTTTTGCAAGTACTTAAAATAAAGAAAAATAATGAAATAAAATGGAAGATAAAAGTTTAGTTTTAATAAATATATTGAGAATAAAAAAACCTTAACTTGGCAGGATTTTTTACATTAATTTATTAATCAATCCTGCAAAGTTAATTTTTTTCTATTCTCAATATATTTATTGAAATTAAACTGTTTTCTTCCATAAAATTTATTTAAAAATCTTTTTTTATTTTCTTTATTTTATTTATTTATTTTATTTATCTTTATTTTTAAAAAAATTTAAAAATTATTTTTTTAACTCAAAAATTTTATGTCCGATTTTTTTTTAACTTGACCAACTTTTTGCATGTGCCATGTTTTTGTTGGGATTCCTATTACCTCTATTATCTCTATAGTGTAAAAAGGACAGAACTGCCAAAATTTTCTCCCTGAATTTTTTTTTGTGGAACTTGTATCGATTTTTATGGATGTTTGAAATTTCACCTTCTTACGGAAACAAAAGTAATTGATTGTTATCTTTATAAAAATTTCATTTTATTTCGAAAATGTCAGTGATTTCGCTGCTTTCATTTGCAGTAAAAAATTACTTTATTTTATTTACCAAACGTTAGTGATCTTTTTTGGAATCTAAAAAATACACTTTTTATAAAATTAATTATATTTACTACTTTTACTTATAAATTATGTACTTATGAAAACTTGTCATTACATGATCTTATAAAGCATTTTTTGGTGACTGAAATATCTTTTTTTTACATTTGTCAGAGAAATGGGAAAACGCTGAACCTACAGAAAATAATCAAAATAATAATAATAATAATAATAATCATATTTTAGAAAATAGTCAGGCACAAAATAAAACAGGTTCAAAATATTTTGTCTAGGATTTATTTTGTGCAGAATTTTTTCAATGCTTTTTAAAAAATAGTAATTCTCTTATTTTGTGCAGGATTTATTTTGTGAAGGTTTTATTTTGTGTTGGAAAATTAAA
>JBAGKK010512045.1:0-13918 GCA_037177015.1 Euceroptres primus | reverse complement strand
TTTGTACGAAAGTGCAATTGAATACGAAATTGCAGCCTCTCAAAATTCATGACGATTTATACGTATTGTATTCCCGAATGCAGTGGGCGTGCGTACGCGCCTTTCGACTCTCGGAACTGCCATATTAATTACACTCTCTGGTACCTCGCCGTGTATGCACACTAAGAGCTTACAATTATCAGTATCGTACCTAAAGGTTCAATTCCTTGTCCCAATAACCACTCTTCATTTATAATAATCATTATTATTTCATGTCCACAGAAGTAAATGCATATTTACGGCCGAAAATGAACCAATGAGAATTAGTGATACATTATGAAAAAATTATGCATAATTTATATAATGTATAACGAATAATTTATAATGTATAATATAATGTATGATTTATATAATGTATAATGAAAAGGAATCAAAATGTTGCCAGCAGTTGAAAACTAGTTATCATTTGTTTGTAATATGTTGATTTTTTTGGTACTTTCAGATTTACTGGGTAATGCATAATTTTTTGCATAGAGACTATCGATAATTCAGGCCTGCCAGCGACGTTCGAGATTGAAAAAAGTTGAAAAAGTGACAACTGTTTTTTAAAGTGACCAAAACAAGATTTAAACAACAAACAAAATTAAATTTAAATTAAAAGATTTAAAGATTTCAAAACAAATCAAATAATAAGCCCTTTTGTTCGTGAATAACGGTAAAAATAAGTTTAATAAGTGATCAAAATAATTTAGCCAGTTCACTACGTCAGAGATCACAGCGGTTTTCTAGAATCTAAAAAATACTCCACGATCTAGATTTTCAGAATCTTTGGAGCTCTTTAGGATTTTATAAAATCCTTCATGAAATCTTCTATGGGTCGTTGCCAAAAAGTTGTGAAATTTGGCTTATCTATTTTTTGAAAAAAAAATCTTCTCCGAACTAGCTAAAGTGTTTTTTTTTTCCATTAATTGTGATCCAAAATAAAACGAAAATACCAATTTAAAAAATCAAGAATCATTTTTGTAGTGGAGATAAATGATTTACATGTTAGAAAAGTTACCGAGTGGACATTCAATAAACGCAAAAAAGTAAGAAAATTATTTTTAAAATATGTGTGTAAAGTGGAGATAAAAATTTTTAAAAATAAATTTTTAAAATATGTAAAGTGGAGATAAAAAATTTTTAAAATATTGTGAAAATTTTTTTTCGCACTCTATTTGACTGTTCCGCCAGATCTGCGATTATATTTTTACTTTTTAATTATGGGTTACTATAATTACTTTTTAAAAATGGGCTACCGAATGGACATTGTCATGAATCGACGGTACATTATTTGCAGAATTTTTTTGAAGTTGCGAACAATAAACATGTTCCTGCTTATACGAGCACTTTCGTAGGACTAAAAGTAATGAGTTTTTGAGTTTTTTAGATTTTTAAAGTGTTTTTTTTTTCAAATTCTCACCTAAAATATGAGGGTTACTAAGTGGACATGAAACTTTAGGGACAGACTTTTAGACATTTATAAACAACTTTAAATCTAAAATATTTAACCCTATTCATAATTTTTAGATTCTCTAACTTAATACAAATGACTCGTATGAGTATTAATTATTTATAAAATTTTGCTGTCATTATTTCGCAATTTTAGTTTGTGAATCTGTACTTGGGGACAGGTTACCCAGTGGACATTTTAGGTACATTTTAATTACCCATTTCTAAACAAAGGCAACTAAAATTTAGAAATTTTACCAAAAATTACTTCGATGTAAATACTTTATTTCAGTGGTATTCAAAAAAATATATTCAATCATGAAAATGTGTAAAACTGTCGTGATTTGAATGTCGCAATTGTTTGGCAACGACCTCTATATTATAACTTAACCGTTTAGAATCTTCTAGAATACCTGTTTTCAATTTTCCAAATACTTGTAGATTCGTTAAATCTTCTGAAATCCCTCAACATCCTTTAGAATCTTGTAGGTTTTTTTTAATTTTTCTGATTCTTCCAAAATCTTCTAAAATTCTCAAGCATTTTCTAGGATCTTTTAAAATCTTCCAGGATCTTTTGAGCTCTGAGAGAGATATCTAGAATTTTCCATAGTATTCTAAAGTCTTCTAAAATTTTCAAATACAGCCCAAAATCTATTATCATTTTAAAAAATATTCTAACCTGTTTCAGAATCTTTTATAATCCTCAAAAATCTTTTAAATTTTGCCATAATCTTATAAAATCTGCTAGTCTATTCCAGATCCTTTTTTTTTTAGATTTTCAAGAAGTCTAAAAAATTTTATAAAGAATATTTTTGGAGATTCTAGAAGAACCTTGAACACTCTAGCATATTTTTTAGAATATTAAAGAATTTTAGAAAGAAGGGAGAACATACAGGAGAACTTGAACACTCTAGCATATTTTTTAGAATATTAAAGAATTTTAGAAAGAAGGGAGAATATACAGGAGAACTTTAAAAACCTGTAAAAGATTATGAAAGACTACAGAAGAATCTAAAAGATTGCAGAAGATTCTGAAATAATCTCGAATATTTTAGAAAATTTTTTAGAGATTTAAGTTATTTTTTGAAGATTCTAAAAAATTTTAGAAAATTTCGAGAATCTTGTAGATGTTAAAGGATTCTAAAAGATTCTGGAGAATTCTGGAAACCTCTAGAAAATCCTAGAAGGTTGTGGAAGAGTTCAAAATCTTTTAGAGGATTTTAAAAGATTCTGGAACAGTTTATAATAATTTGAATTAAAAATTTACACTTCTCAATGAAATATTTTATGCAAATAAAAATTATAATTCGTTGCAAAAGGAGCTGAAACATCCCCAGACTTTGGTACTGTTCAGAAAATTCATTTTTCGGGCATGCACGGTTCTTAGTCGTCAAAAAAATAATTGATTTTTTTTACCAAATTCGAAAATTTGTTTGAAAATTATATAAGATTTGAGAACAATTTGGAGGATTTTGACATAGTCTGGTCGATTCTGGAAGACTGTATGGGACAGTGTAGAATTTTAGATAGAATTTGATCAGATTTTATTAAATAAGTTTTGAAAATTTTGGGAGTCTTTTTTAGATTTTGGAGGATTTTAAATGATTTTGGAAAAAAATGGAAAATTTTAGTCGGTTATAGAAGAGTTTAGAACATTTGAAAATTGGGAAAATATAGAAACTTTCAGAAAACGTTTAAAGAGTTTTTAAACATCATAAGTTTCTATTTCTCATAATTCTTAGAAAATTAATTGGAACTTTAAATAAAAAAATGGTGAAAAAGGGGGGAATGGGGGAAAAGGAATAAAATTCTCAAAACAAGAGATTTTGGTGGAGTTTGAGAATAATAAGAGGAAAATAGGTAAAAAAAGGGAAATAGGATAAACATTTAGAATGTGACAAAGTCAATACGTTTCATCGGAGAAAGAAACTTAAAAACAATTATTTCTATTCACAACAAAAAAGTGAGAAAAGTGACTAAATTTGTTTTAAAAGTGAAAAAAGTGACCAAATTCAGGAAGAGTGATTAAAAGTGACCTCTTCTAGAAAAAGTGACCAAAAGAGAAAAAGAAAAAAAGACTCGCTGGCTGACCTGCTATATACATAAATTATGCATCTTTTTTTCAACTGGGTTGATTCGAATTGAGAGAGCATTTACTTAATTGATATTTACTATGAAAAAATTTATTAATTGAAGAAGTGCTTAAAACAATTGAAACTATACTAAAAATAGATGTTAGAAAAGTGTAATTATGCATACAAATACCTCTAACGATTAAAAAACAGCATATTTTCCTTGAATCCAATTATTTCTACGAAATATAGATACGAAACTGCAATAACTATTTTTTACATATATTTTGTTATAGGACGTAACGTCGCCACAAAGCATAACTTTTTCATTTTTTTCTTTCTCTGCATTTTTTCTTCCATATTTTTACACCAGTGATAGTTACAAAATCAAAGAGACGCACTATTACATTAAGATTACATACCTATACCTAATTCTCCATTTTTGTTATGATCAGGAAGTTTATAGTTTTTTAGGCATAGGATAATTCGCACGTGGCCGAATTCATTTATCGTCGGGCAGGTTGTGCATGCTCAAGTCACAGAATCGTTTCCGGACGAAATATGTTGTTTTTCAAAAGATTCTAGACGACACGTATTTCATCGATTTAATGAACAAATTTTTTTGAACTTTCAAAATTGGTGACGCAGTTTATCAAAAATTTGTCGAAATTTTTTTCTAAAAGTTGTAGTTTTCAAACTAATATAGACATTTGACTTTCTCTTTTTCATTCTGATTTTAACTTTAGTTTTACCTTTAGTTTTCTTTCGAAACCCATCGAAAAATTTTAAAAATGTTCAAATTTGACAAAATGGCAGCGGTTTTTCTGAAAATTTTAAAAAACCCAATTTCCTCAGAAACCCCACCGTTTTTATTTCTCTTATTTTTTTTTCTAAATTAGTACTATTATGGTGACTATATCCCAAAAGAGTTTATCTTATGCCCGCGTCTTGGAAAGGAGAAAGAAATTTTTTTTTTTCTGAAAAATGAGAATTCACATTTTTTTGCAAAAACTAGACGAGACACAAAAAAAGTCAAAAGAGGAAAGTTGCTCGTTTAAAAAAGTTTTTAAAAAAAGTCTCTTAGCACTTTTTTCTATCTTGCGTTATGTTCAACATTTTTACTAAAATATAAATGAAATCGGTAAAATTTGTGTTTCACTGAAAATAATACTATTTTATGCTTACATTTATGACATAAACAGCTAAATACAATTGCCAGGACATTTTTGTTAAATAATAAAAAGATATAACTCTATATATTATAAATAATAAAGAGAAATAACTAATATAAGACTTACGTAAAATTTTAGAATATTTTTGAAGATACACAGTATTCTATATATATATATATAGAGAGAGAGAGAGAGAGAGAGAGAGAGAGAGAGAGAGAGAGAGAGAGAGAATCATATTATATATATAGAATACTGTGTACCTTCGAAAATATACGAGTTTTCAAAAAAAAAAGTTGAAACTTGTTGATTTTCATCTTTTTTTATTTTTTATGACCTCGCAGAATAGTATTATTTTCAGTGAAACACAAATTTTACCGACTTCATTTATATTTTAGTAAAAATGCTGAATATAACGCAAGATAGAAAAAGCGTCTTTTTTTAGAACTTTTTGAGAGAAGCAACAAAAAAAGTAACTTTTTTTAGAACTTTTTAAGAGGAGAAACTTTCCTTTTTTGACCTTTTTTGTATCTCGTCTTGTTTTTGCAAAAAATGCGAATTTTCATTTTTCAGAAAAAAAAAACATTTTCTTTCTCCTTTCCAAAATGCGGGCACAAGATAAACTCTTTTGGGATACATTCACCATATTAAGTCTAATGTAGAAAAAAATGAAGAAAAATAAAAACAGTGGGGTTTCTCAGAAAATTGCTTTTCAAAGTTTTCAGAAAAACCGCCGCCATTTTGTCAATTTCGACAATTTTTTAAAATTTTTCGACGGATTTCAAAAGAAAACGAAAAGATCTATCGGAATCAAACGGAGAAAGTCAAATATCTATATTAGTTTGGAAACTGCCAGATTAAAAAAAAATGTCGCCAAATTTTTGATAAACTGCGTCACCAACTTTAAAAGTTCAAATACTCATAACTTTGTCAAAAAAATTTGTTCATCAAATCGGTCTAAAATCCTTTGAAAAATAACATATTTCGTCTGGAAATGCGGGGAATGTATATGTTAAATAAATAAGTAAATAAATAAATAACTGTGATATAAAATGGTGCATTGCATTGATGATTTTACGAACAGATCGGACATCCGCCCATTCTGAGATCGCGACTGTCCCTTAGGGGCAGCAGATTACCATTCAATAGAAAATCCATCAACTCTCGCAGCCCTTTCTAGTAAATCACAATGAATGCACGCTTTAATTTTTTTTAAAAAGAATATATAGTCAATACGAATGTCGTCCTCGAGAAAAAAAAGCAACAGGGGGCGTACCACTCGAAGAAGGATTAGTGCTCCAGAAGCACCTATGAATCCTTACATGTACTCCTGTGCCCGAGCTGATTCATTTTCTAGCAACTCATCCGCGGACTATAAATCTCCACAGTCCGGAAACACTATACACGCGGAAATAAATATTGGCAGTGAAGAATTGGGAGTGCACGTATATAATGACTCAAAAGAAATAACAAAAGCGCGAGTGTGTTATGGCAATATATTAGGTCTATGTTAATGCCTAGATAGTGATTTATTGTCAGTTTTTTAAAATAATTTTTTACGAGTGATTTATCACGAGTATAATGTCGCAGGGTGTATTCATAATTTGGAATATTATTTTAGCCTTGACATTATTTGAAATGAAAGGTTATTGTAACAGATTATGAAGATATACCTAAGATATATCTATACATATACCTATAATATACCTCTAAGGTATATTAAGAATTACTACACGGATATTAAGTATTATACGGATATTAACACAGAAAACCGCGGATTTCTTGCACCAAATTTTGTTGCAGCTCATTTGTCAAGGTCCTCACAATGAGAATTCGACAAATTTCAACTTCCCAGCTGCAACATTAATGTAGCTGCGTTTCATACAAAACTCCTTAGGAATAAATAAATGAACTTCATGTATAACTTCATGTATACTCCATAGAATAACGTCACTTTTTCGAATTTTGCGACTCCTGCAACACTGATTGTGCATTAGGGTGGTTCAAATTTTTTTCTTCGAATTTTCATGCTCTCACTCCCCAAATTTGTTCGAATCCGCAAAAAAATAAATTCCTTTTTTGAAAAAAAAAATGATTTTTAGAGGTTCCGCAAGCCCAATGAAGTTTAACACGTATTTCCCATAAGAAAAAAAGACGTTTTTGTAAATTTTATTCAGAATCGTCAATATTAGGTGAATCGAGTTGAAACTGAATATGTCTCTTCACAATTCGCCACAGAATACGAATCAACAATTACTTTAAATATGACTCCCATAAGTCGGTTTTATAGGGTCCCAAAAAAATTCCATAAGTGAAAAATTGGTTTTTGCGAGATCTTGGCGCTAATTATGATTATTCTGCATTTTTTGTTAGTATAAATTGTTTCTAATACATAAAATATTACCTACTGATAATTAGATGTTTTAATAAACTCTTTAAACAATTTATTGTTTATAGCAATTTTTTATTAGAAGAGAGTTAGAAAGTCGCGGTTCTTTTCGAATTTTTCAACTTGTTTTCAACTTTTCAGTTAGAGCGAGGCAATAGTCAATTAAAGTTAACAGAAATAATTATTTAAACAATTTATTATTATTTATAACAATATTCTCTTAGAAAAATGCTAGAAAGTTGCGCTTTTTCTAAAATTTTCCACCTTTTGCCAATTTTTCAATTAAAATGAGGTAAAAATTATTCCAAGTTAACAAACATAATTGTTCGAACAATTTATTATTATTTTTAATAATATTCTCTTTAAATGATGCTAGAAAGTTGCGGTTTTTTCGGAAATGTTCAACTTTTTGTCCACTTTTCGCTTAAAGTGAGTTAATAATTAATACAATTTAACAAACATAATTGTTTAAAAAAACAATTATTATTTATAAAGGTTTATTTAGTTGCGTTTTTTTTCTAAAATATTCAACTTTTTGTCCATTTTTCACTTAGTGAGGTAATAATTAATGCAAGTTGATTATTACAGTCAAATAATTGATTATAAGAATGTTATAATCAATTAATTATTTGATTCAGGTCTTTTTAATCTTCATATATGTATATTATCATCGATGACAACATTTTTTCTCTCGGAAATAAGGGGGGGGGGGCTGAAAAAATAGTGTGCAATTCCAAATTTTTCTTTTACGCTTTGCAATAAACTTCGTGTTGTAATTCAAACCAAAAATTTTACAAGTCATTTATAGACCCACTCCTCCAACCTAATAATAATTCCATCCATTACTTTTATCTCTACTGTAAGATAGCCTTTTTGTTTAAATTAATATTTGTAAAACATTAGCAAAAGAGTAAAAACACTTCACTTTGAAAAAAATGAAGTACATTTAAAAAATGATTCTTGTTGATGTTCATTTATTATTTGTTCATGACTAAAAAGTCAAAGCAAAACTCAAGATTTCGGAAAAAAGGGCAACTTTCTAGCATTACTCTGAAAGAAGATAATTGTAAACAATAATCAATTGTTTCAATAATTATGTTTGTTAACTTGCATTAATTATTACCTCACTAAGTGAAAAGTGGAGAAAAAGTTTAAAATTTCAGAAAAACCGCAACTATCTAGCAATACTATGGGAGAAGATAGTATAAATAATAATAATTTGTTTATACGATTATTTTCGTTAAATTGCATTAATTATTAACTCACTCTAAACGAAAAGTGGACAAAAAGTTGAATATTTCAGAAAAAACGCAACTTTCTAGCATTATTCAAAGAGAATATTATTGAAAATAATAATAAATTGTTTGAACAATTATGTTTGTTAACTTGAAATAATTATTACCTCACTCTAATTAAAAAGTGGACAAAAGGTGGCAAATTTTAGAATAAAACCGCAAATTTCTAGCATTATTCTAAAAAAATATTGTTATAATTGATAATAAATTGTTTAAATAATTATGTTTTGTTAACTTGCATCAGTTTTATTTTTAAAGTGCATTATTTATTAACTCACTCTTAACGAAAAGTGAAAAAAAGTTGACTATATCAGAAAAAACTGCAACTTTCTAGCATTATTCAAAGAGAATATTATTAAAAGTAATAAAAAATTGTTTAAACAAATGTTTGTTAACTTGAATTAATTACAACCTCACTCTAATTAAAACAAAAAGTGGAAAATTTTAGAAAAAACTGCAACTTATTAGCATTATTCTAAGCGAATATTGTAATAAATAATAATAAATTCTTTGAAAAATTATTTCTGTTTAAATTAATTGATTATTGCCTCACTCTAACTGAAAAGCTGAAAACAAGTTGAAAAATTCGGAAAAAACCGCGACTTTCTAACTCTATTCTAAAAGAAAATTGCTATAAACAATAATAAATTGTTTAAATAATTTATGTGAACATTTCATTATCAGTAGAAAGTAATATTTTACGTACTAAAAACAACTCGTATTAAAAAAGCCGCAAGAAAATAATAATTAGGGCCAAGAACTCGCAAAACACAATTTTTCACTTATGGGATTTTTTTGGGACCTTATAAAGCCGACTTATGGGGGTGATCTTTAAAAAGTAATTGCTAATTCATATTCTATGGCTAATTGTGAAGAGAAATGTTCAGTTTGAACTCGATTCACCTAATATTGACGATTCTGAATAAAATTTACAAAAATGTCTTTTTTTCTTATGGAAAACACGTACTGAACTTCATGGGGCTTGCCGAACCTCTAAATATCATTTTTTTTTTAAAGGCATTTATTTTTTTGTGGATTCGAATGGTACATATTAAATATTACGTAATGAAGTACAAGTCATGAAAATGAAGCTCAAAAGAAAAGATGCGATAATTCTTTTTGAAATTTTTCAGTCACTGTTTGGACCTTATTAGTCAAAAAAATATTTACTAGATCTGTAAAAAACATACAAAGAAGGTAGAAAAATGTATAACAAAATAAACAATAGTAGATAATAAAAGTTGACAATCTGTTATGCGTCATTTTTTTTAAATTTTGAAAAGAAATTATTTTGGAAAAATTTTTTTCAAAATTTTGAAAAAACTACACATAACAGATGTGCCCATTCATATTTCCTATCATCCTCTTAAGTTTCAACCTGATATCTTTGTTTGTCTTAAAATAGGATTGCCGAATTTTTTTTATACCCCGTCGGTAATTCGTGACATTATAACGTATCACACCCCCTTAAAAGAACAGGCTAAAGTTTGTACACCAGAAATTATATTTTGAGGATGTCTCCTGAATGTTTTTACCCAATATGAAATAAATCGTTAGGCCCCCTTTTAAAATAACTCGATATTTGTTGTTTTTTAATAAATTTATCTGATTTTTTTAAAAGGAACAAGTAATAAGTAACGTTTTCTCTGCTGAAAACATTTAATTTTATGTCCAAAAAGAGTTCCTGTGTGATTAATATTGATTGACTTTCCGATCCCTTTTAGATTTTGAAAAATGTGTTAAAGACATCAGTTTTTTTAATATTCTACGATTCGGGTGCATTTTGCGAAAAAATCCCAAGAAGTAAAAAAAATTAAAAAATTTTCGAAGAATTTAAAAAAAAGAATGCTCTAGCATAAATAGTTCAGAAATTATGACTCCTTAAAGTGATTCTTCATTAAAAAAAGACTTTAAATTTGTTTCTTTTCGCATAATATCTTTTCCCATATACATCCTACATGAAAGTTGTATCAAAATGAATTAAAATAGATTAAATTAGCTTAAAAACTTTTTAAAAATTCATTCTAGCTCTTATAGAACAGAAGTTATAGTTTCTTATAGCAAGCTGCTTTTTGTGGAACTTTATTATAAATTGCTCTTTTTATTGAAAACTTATTTCGTATATATTGCATCAGCGCTTTTCACTATTTTTCTTTGACTCTTGTACTTGGGGAAGCAAATCTTCAATAGTAAATGTTTAAAATCATCATTTAGAGAAAAGTTATAAATTATTTATTGTTACTATATATATTTCTAATGTATTAATGTATTAATACATTTAAAAAAAACTTATAAATTATTTATTATTACTATATGTATTAATATATTAATACATACATTAGAAATATATATAGTAACAATAAATAATTTACAAGTTTTTTTAAAATGATGGTTTAAAACCTTTACTTCTAAAGATCTACTTTCCTAAGTACCAGAGTCAAAGAAAAATAGTGAAAAGTGCTGATGCAATATATATAAAATAAGTTTTTAATAAAAAATGCGATCTATAATAAAGTTCTACAAAAAGCAGCCTGCTATAGAAGACTATAACTTCTGTTCTATAAGAGCTAGAACGAATTTTTTAAAAGTTTTTAAGCTAATTTAATCTACTTTAATTCATCTTGATGCAACTTTCATGTAGGATGTATATAAGAGAAGATATTATGCGAAAAGAAACAGATTTAAAGTTTTTTTTTACTGAAGAATCACTTTAAGGAGTCATAACTTCTGAACTATTTATGCTAGAGCATTCTTTTTTTTTAAATTCTTCGAAAATCTTTTAACTTTTTTTACTCCTTAGAATTTTTACGTAAAATGCACCAGAATCGTAGAATAATAAAAAACTGATATCTTCAACACATTTTTCAAAATCTAAAAAGGATCGGAAAGTCAATTAATATTAATCACACAGGAACTCTTTTTGGACGCAAAAGTAAAATTAAAGGTTTTCAGCAGAGAAAACGTTACTTATTACTTGTTCCTTTCGAAAAAATCAGATAAATTGATCAAAAAACAACAAATATCGAGTTATTTTAAAAGGGGGCCTAACGATTTTTTTCATATTTGGTAAAAATATTCAGGAGGCATCCCCAAAACATAATTTCTGGTGTACAAACTTTAGCCTGCTCTTTTAAGTGAAACTTGGTTCTGAGGAGGCGTGAGCGGGAGTGTTATTATCTTCTATTTTTATTATTATTATCTATTATTTTTTATTTTGTTATACTTTTTTCCACCTTCTTTCTATGTTTTTTACAGATCTAATAAACGTTTTTTTGACTGATGAGGGTCCAAACAGTGACCGAAACGTTACAAAAAGAATTATCGCATCTTTTCATTTGACCTTCATTTCTATGACTGGTGCTTCACTACTTAATATAAAAAGGTCGAGATTAAACATACAACACATTAAATATTACAGGTTATATGTACAGGTCCAACTGTATTATGCTGATAGAGAATTTTATCTGCAATGTCTTTAAAGCTTAGAGCATGGCAAAATAGTAAAATCTTAAGCTACGTATCTAAATACTGCTTTATTTGAAATCACAGGAACACGCTGTTGAATAAAAGAAAATTAAAAATTATATCATTTATATTATCTCTAAATTGACAATTGCCATCCATTTGGTGGAAGTAGCTGGCAACAAAATTGTTTTGACAGCTGGATGACAGTTCGATTTGAGATTCTACGAGTCTCAAAATGAGAAAAAACAGTTCTCAAATTTGTCGCACCTAGAAACAACACCAAAAGTGGGTGTAGATTTGAGGATCGGCGTTCTACTGTGAAGTACGGATATTAAGTATTATCAAAACGAATATTAAGTATTTTTATACGGATATTAAGTATCACTACACGGATAATAAGTATTTTTATTGGGATATTATGTATTATTACGGATATTATAAATGATAATAAATATTGTTAAAGTAAATTAGTGATGATGTTAAGTGTTTCAAATATAATAACTACGAGTAATGTTAAATTTAACGATTTTTAATCTTAAAATGAATGACTAACTGAATTTTTTTATCTTCGGAGCATTTGAACGAAATTTTGAAGAATGTGAGAATTGATGCATTTGCAATGTACGTGGGTGGGAGTTTGTAAGAACATGTATGTGAAATAAACGCCTCTTCGCTTGTAGCAATTTATACGCAATGGTAACGCCCAAAGTTTGTTCAGTGACGCGTTCCTGCCCTCTCGTTTGAACGATTCATGAGATCTGACGAGGTGCTGCCCTTCCAGGGACTTCGACACGTTTTACACTTACGTAAGTGCCACTTGACCTCAAATTGAGAAATGCTTCTGGGTATTCACTTTCTTTAAAATATTTATTCTACGAGGTCTTAAAACTCAGGTGGTGAATTTTTTACTGAGATTTTCTCCTGAAATAGAGGATATCAAGACTGATAAATAAAAATTTATCAGAAAACATTACTTATAATGGAATATGAAAATAGTTTGAAGAAAAGAACCTCGCTAGATCTATAGTACACTAGACCTGCGAAACATAAAAACTCAAAGCTCCTCAAAAAAGTAAAATTTTCAAGGATTTTTCACTTTTAAAACAAAAACATTTTATCACTTGATGAAACACATGAGAGATGACATGAAAATCAACCAAGTGATCTTAATAATCGATAATGATAGGAAGAATTCTCAAAATCTTGAAATTTCGAAATTAATTATAACTGTGAGTACATCTTTGTTTTTTTCTACTATGAAATTACATTTTTTTAAAATTAGAATTACATTTCGTTTACCGTGGCTCGACAGGAAATACTATTTTCCAAATATAATTAACGTTGATTAATGTATGTAGAAAATTCCTTACTTCAGTATTCCATGGACGTCAAGACACTTAAATACGAGAAAATCGTCTTCATATACTTTATTGAAAATGAAAAGAAGTAAGGAATAGTTAGTTATTTATCTTCCAATTAAATACTTCACTTCTGAATTCTTACCGATGTGAAAGTTTCCATAGACAACAAGAAAAATGAGCCAACTGTTAATTTACATTCTCTTAAGCTCCTTGTCATCATCAGCAATAACAATTTCTGTATATTTATTGGCATGTCATACCAGTTCACTTCGTATCTGAAATGTGGATTTACTCTTTAAAAAGTATAATTAATTACATTTTTAATAAAAAATTTAATTTTGATACTTGGTCATTTCCTCAAAGTTCCTCAAATTACGTGAGGAAAGTGTAAAAATAATTTACGTTTAGTAAAATATCTTACATGTAATTAATAACAGATGAGCTTTGATTTAAAATATTTTGTCCTGGCATACAAATGATGAAAAGATGAAAAACTTGAGCGCAAGTATAAGTGCCATATCTCATAACAAAATCAGTATCATCGATTCTTTTAATTATCTGTATTTAAAATTAATTAAAACATTTATTAATGATCAGAAAAATAAATTTTATTAATTTTCTGTGAAAATTTATAACTAATTCTCAGTCAAATTTTACTCAAAAGTTTAGCAGAAAATTCATTACATTTTTTGCTAAA
>JBAGKK010512034.1:0-13918 GCA_037177015.1 Euceroptres primus | reverse complement strand
GAAAAACTAAAGATTTTTTTTTTCGGCCCACCCTAATGTACGTGTATCTTAATTTTAATATACTGTATCTTAATTGACGATTAACATATAATTTATATTAAACTTACTACACATTTATATTAAAACTTTAGTATTTAGTATTAGGGTTGAGTAACATTAACATTTAGTATTAGGGTTAAGATACTTTTGTATTAAATTTAATATGCGTGTGTGTATTAGATTTCAATGGCCGTACTGCATATTTGCTTCATATACTATATATGATACAGATTTTTCTAACAGTGTACGCTTTCACTATACAAAAGTATAGTAAAACAATAATGCCGCAGTACTTTTATTAAAATAAATGTCTCGTAATTCTAAAATGAATGCTTTAATTATAACTCTTTGCTCTTAAAATTTATTACCGACGAAATTTGCATCAAAACACCAAAATTAGTTGAAAAATCACTTAATAAATTAAAGAGGAACAACCCTTTTTACTCCTTATGGAATGGGGGCGATACCCGGAAATGTTAGAGAGATGAACATTTTTCACACGATTTATCTTATTAAATGTGAGTATTTTTAGTCGATATCTTTTTTACTTTACATGAATTTTGTATTTCTTTTTTTTCCCTCTACGAACTACTCTTTTTTGAAAAATTTATTTCGCAAACCGTAACAAAGTCTTACGCTTAGTCTATTTTTTTGTATTTGAATAAAAAAAAGGTTTACAAAAAGTGGTTCACACTTGAAATGAAAATTATCTAAAATCTACATTAATTCCTTGGAAAGGTATAGTTCTGGCAGGTTTAACGGGGATAAAACTTTTTTTTGACAATTTTCATTTAACGTAAAATAATTACTTTCCGTTGAATTTTTAGCTTCTCAATTTAGTTGTTTCTGAAAAAATTTGTTAATATAATGGTTGAAAAATTTGGTGGGACGACTGAAAAATTCCGATAAACAAAATTCCTGACACTGCAAAATTACCGGAAAAAATTGCTGAAAAATAAAATTCCCGACATTATAAAATTGCTGACAATATAAAATTCTTGACATTGGAAAATTGCCGATACTAGAAAATTCCGCACAGTTTATAATTCTAACGAAATTGAAAATACTGATACTGGAAAATTCCCGAAAGAAAATGGTCGATATTGTAAAACCACCGACGCTGTAAAATTCTCGACACTAGAAAATTCCCAGCATTGGAAAATTTCCGAAAAAAATTAAAAATTGTTTTAATTAATAAATAAATAATTTGAATAATAATTTAATATATAAATTTATTGAAGTTATTTTGTATTTTAAAAATATTTTTGATTAAATTATTATTCAAATTATTTATATATTTATTTATTAAAACAATTTTTAATTTTTTTCGGAAATATTTCAATGTCGGGAATTTTCTAGTATTGGGAATTTTACAACGTCGGTGATTTTATAATATCGGCAATTTTCTTTCGGGATTTTTCCAGAGTCGATAATTTTAAATTTCGGTAAAATTATAAACAGCTGGCAATTTTCTAGAATCTGCAATTTTTGAGTGTCGAGAATTTTGTCGGCGATTTTATAATATTGAGAATTTTATTTTTCGGTAATTTCTTTTTCGGTAATTTTCTTTGTCGGGATTTTTCAGTCGTCTCAATTTGGTTTTTTGTAAAGTTTTTTGCACTTTTTGTAAAGTTTACACTGACATTTTTGTAATTCTACTGTGCTTTGACTATAAAAAAGTGTAAATTTATAATAATGGTGTCGGACTCTTATGAAAAGAAATGTCTAGTAATTTTTCAATAAATGCTTTATTATAATTTTTTGCTACTTATAATTTATTACTGAAGAGTTTTGCACTAAAACACCAAAATTAGTTGAAAAATCACTTAAGGAATTAAAGAGTGACAACCCATTGTACTCTTTATGGAATGGGGGCGCGACCCGGAAGTGTTAGAAGGATGAAAATTTTTGACATGATTTTTCTTGTTGAATGTGACTATTTTTAGTTGATAACTTTTTTGCTTTACATAAATTTTGTATTTTTTTGGGCGACTAAGAATTATTCTTTTTCGAAAAATTTATTTCGCGAACTGTAACAAAGTCTTGCGCTTAGTCTGTTTTTTTATATTTGAATAAAATATCAAGAATCTACATTTTTCAACGAACCACTTTGTGTAAAAAACAAAGTTTTACAAAAACTGGTTCACACTTGAAATGAAAATTACCTAAAATCCACATTAATTCCTTGGAAAGGTATAGTTCTGACAAGTTTAACGGGGATAAAACTTTTTTTTGACAATTTTCATCTTAACGTAAAGTAATTACTTTCCGTTGAATTTTTAGCTGCTTAATTTAGTTTTTTCTGAGACAATTTGATAGTATGACGGTTTGCAAATTTGATTTCGGAAGCTCTTTTTGTAAAGTTTACACTGTTTGAAATTTTTCTAACTCTACTGTGCTTTCACTATACAAAAGTATAGCAAATTTACAATAATGGTGTAGGACTCTTATTGAAAGAAATGTCTAATAATTTTACAATAAATTTTTCTTTAATTTTAATTTTTGCTCTTTATAATTTACTAGCAACGAAATTTACATTAAAATGCAAAAATTAGTTGAAAAATCAGTCAAGAAATAAAGACAACCCTTTTTGCTTCTTATGGAATGGGTGCGCGACCTGGAAGTGTTAGAGGGATGAAAATTTCTTACATGATTTTTTCTGTTGAATGTGACTATTTTCAGTTGATAATTTTTTCCTCTCTCAATTTGTTTGTATAACTGTGTATTTTTTTCACAAAAACGGTCCACACATGAAGTGCAAATTACGTAAAATCCATATTTGCTCCTTGCAAAAGTATAGTTCTGACAGGTTTAATGTGGATGAAACTTTTTTTTTGTCAATTTTCGTCTTAACATAAAACAATTTTTTTTCAAATTTTTAGCTTCTTAATTTAGTTGTTTCTAAGGAGTTTGGTTATTATAACGGTTGTAAACTTGATTTTAGAAGCTTGAAGTGTAAGACCTTATACTTTTTGCTGACCAATATGATAATATTCTGTTGCAAAAGTCTGATTCAAGAATTAGTTTATTTTAAAGAAATTTCGGAAGAAGTTAGGGTGCCTTCATTATTTAGAAAAGTTAGAGGGTCGAAGGTGCCATTTACGATTATGTTATGACTGATTTTAATGTTGAACTAAAAACCTTCCTTAAAAAATGCGGATCTTTTTTACATAACTATTTTACCTTCAGTATTATGTTGGAGTTTACGAGGATACTGATCAAACCTCGGCTTCACGATCGCATTATACTCCTGACTTTCTCTGTGGGTAACTTTGCATCGAATGCAGTCAATCCTCGCAGTAAAGATTTCATTCGAGGGGTTCTTCCCTAATCCTCTTGCTCGGCAAAATGTGAATTCAGTTTCTCTCTATAGACGCCTTACTGGATTTATGCTCCCGAGACATAAACATAGTACGCAACATCTTTCATTCAATATTAACTACCCTCTTTTTCCACTGTGTAAAAGAAATCATGAAAAATAATTGAAATAATGAACCTTTTCAAATACTCATTTGGAATATCGGTTAAAAAATAAAATATTGAAATATTCTGAATGAACGAAAAACGTTCTCGTTAACTTTCCCTCTGAAAAGGCAGAAACTGTTCGCGGGAAGGTGAAACGAGGAAGTTAACAGTGGCAAAGATTTTGTTCGCGTAAAGTTAAAAAGGAGCATTTACATTTCCCGAGACTTATTACTCAAAGATAAACGCGGTTTTGCGCTTTATCTGCCTTGTTTCCGCGGAAAATCGATGGGGAGCGAAATCGGTGTGTGTAAATTTCACGAAAATAAAAGGAATCGTTATGCAAATCGGTCTGGCTAAGTGCACCGCAGTCTGGAATTGGCTGCAGGAAAACCTAGTTCACGAGTCGAGTCTATGGCTGCAAACTACGAGGGAGGCGGGGGAAGCCCCATAAGTAAAGTCGGGAATACGGAACGAGGCCTTGCGCCGCAGAAACCAATATTTGCACCTGTATCTTTCTTATTTTCTCGCTTGTGCGACGTCAGCCGCTCATGAAAAGAGAATGTGGCTACTGCTATTCGTATAAGTATACATATCGTGTGTATATGTTAATATATGTGTATATGTATAAAATATGTGTACAAGAATGTGTGAGTTGTATGTAGAAGAAGGTTTGTCCTGTTCGCGAACGAGACACTCGAGGACAAGACACGTACCACGTAACTGCCACACGACACCTGGTGCATAAACGGGTACGGTGTAGCATACCCACGAACGTCTTCGTTGTTGGGCACGAAGCGGGTGTTGCATTTCGGGAACGCGTCCATTTTAATGAACGTTCTGGACCTCGAAATGACAAAACAAGGTTGCCCTTATTGCACCTAGAATAAATTCACTTCAAACGCAGTAAAACCCTTTGCCGACTGTAATATTCACTCGGGCTTGTAGGTTTACTGCCCTCGTCAAATCTGAATTGCTCTGCACTTGTACATATATATCTTTTAGTTAAGTACGCGAAATTGCAACCTTCATCCTGCAAATATTATAATTTTACTCGTTCCGAAAATACCGCCTTTCATTTCATGTAAATCTTATTCATATTTTAAGTTTATATTAAAAGAGTCAGATTAGCTATCTCCTCCATAAAACACTCTCTTTTCATTCATTAAAAAAAAGTACAGAGTAAAAAATTCTATTAATTTCCATGCAAATAATTGACTGCTTAAAACAACTATGATGTTTTTTAGGATTATAGTCCAGTCAAATTGTCATTTTACACCGTATTAATTCACGAGCGCATTTTTTTTTGCTTAATCGCTTCAGTTTAGGTCACTTATATGGGTGGTTCTCCATACAAAGGGCACTTTTGGAAAAACTTAAATAAAAAATAACAAAAGTGTTTAAATCATTGTTTCTTGCAATAATCAGATTATAAGCATCATAAAAGGAATATCTGAAAGTAGTCACGCTTAAAATTTATTTGAAATGCTTCTAGGACTTCTTGACGTTATGCATTATCTACTCTCGTGTAACTATAGTTCATTTTTTCAAAGAATAAGAAAATGTTCTAGAACTTCAGGAAATAAGAATTTTCAAGATTAGAAATTGTTACCTAGTACAAAAAAAAATATATAAAAAAATTCGTTAATACTTTTTTAATAAAAAAATTAATTTTTCATATTCATCAAATTTTTTTCAATAAATTTATTCAATGAATAATTCTATTGATCAAAATAACAGTAAAATTAATAATATCATTGAAGCGTGAGAAAAACAATTATGTCGCTTAAACCTTAATCAAAAAATCTAATTTATCAAAAAATAATCAAAATCTATCAAAAAATAATAATTTACTTTTCGTCATTTCGGCATTTTCATTTGGCTTTTTCTCGATCTTATGACGAAAAGCACTGTATTTGCCATGTCCAAACGAAAATTTTGGCTCGAGCGATTAAATCCCTCGGCTTCGACTCGTGGTTTAAACTACGCTCTCGCCAAAATTTGCGTTTAAACTTGGCGAATAATGTACTATTTCATTGACTTAACATAATTCTACAATTATTGGTAAGAGGTGTCTTATTTTCATTCGGTTCAATGAATAAACATAAAATATAATACATTTTTTTAATTCCTGAATTTGTAAACAAATTCAATGATATAAATAAGAAATTAAAAATTCTTTCAAGATTTACAATCACAGCTTTTAATTGTTGATTACGAGTAAAAGAATAACATTTTATAATTCTAAAGCGTCAAAAGAATCTGAAATTTCAGAAACAATACGACGTAAATAAGGAGTGAACATAATCTTAAATGAGATTCAGGGTCGTAGTATCTAAATGTTCTCCAATGCAAATAAAATTTATTTTGCATTTAGAATTACTGAAATTGTACCATTCATTCATTTTGTTACTTACACAATCAAAACAAAATAATTTTTTCACAAAATCACGTTTAAATTAATTTTTTTGCAAAATTTTATTACACAGATAATATTTTCTATCAGATCGCCCCTGGGATGTCAAAGTATGAAAACGTCAATGGAGGTTATGAGAATAGCTAAAAACTCAAAAAATGATGCAACAAATTGAAAACAGAATGAATTGTAAAAACCTTTAGAAAATTGTTTTATTCCTTTTTGCTTGACATTTTTACCCTGTTTTTTTCGATTTTTGCCCAAAAGTCGCTACTTTTCAAAAAACCATCTAGAATTTGTATAATCGATTGATTTACGCCAAAATGGTCCACAGATGACTTGCAGTAAACGTAATTATCTTTAACTTAAGACAAAAAACAACCCTCTAGGTCCAAAAGATCGCGAGCTGCGACCTTTTAAAGGTGACACCTTTTTGCCTGTTTTTATGATAAAAAGTGATGGGTTTATTTTTTGTGAACTAGAGCGTTCCCTCAAAACTTTACGTTTAAGCTGCCAGAAGATAACTAAAAGAACGTAAAATTCTACGTAAATTAAAGAGAAAAAAAATGTTCTATCTTTATAAACTTCGGAGTTATGAATTTTTGAAACTGTGTATTTTTTCACCGTTTTTGTCAAAAAATGGAAAACACGTTTTCTTGATTATTTCTGTAATCTGACGTGAAAATTACATAAGGATAAATGAAAGAGAACTCAATTCTGAGAAATTTAAAAAAACGTGGTTCTAACTTAAATAGGTCAAAAGTTGATCTAATCTTTCAAAGTTGATCTGAGTCAAACGTTTTGAAAAATATAATTTCAGTCATGTTTTGAATAATACAATAAAATATAATGCACTGAATGATTACTAATGATCAATTAAACATTTTTTATGAATAAACTAATAATTATTTAAATGAACCAATTTTTTTACAAATTAATTTCTATTTTTCATTCGTTTTTTCGCAGAAATTAATTCAAAATAGATTCGTCACTTTTCATGATTAATGAAACATATTCATAAACAAATAAATGTTATTAAAATCAAGTTTTCACTTTTTCAGCACTTATAACTACTTTTACCTCCTAATAAAACTAATAATAAAATAATAAAATATAATGCACCGAATGATTAATAATGATCAATTAAACATTTCTTATAAAGAAAGTAATAATTATTTGAATAAATAAATTTTTTTACAAAATAATTTTTCATTTTTTGCACATTTTTTATTCATTTTTATTCATGTGTAGTAAAACATTAATAAACACATAAATGTTATTAAAAATTAAGTTTTCACTTTTTCAGCACTTAGGACTACTTTTGTCTACTAAATTAATTGAAAATAGATAAGTATTCATTATTTATAAGTAAAACAAAATGGATTTAGTACTTTTAGGGTTGAAGGGGAATGAAAAGAAGTCGTCCCGAGATTATTTTTTGATGAATTTTTTGTTACACTTTTCGACTACAGCAAGGAATATCCAGAAATGAATTTCAGGGTGTCTAGCGAACCGGGAAATTGGGAAAAACCGGGAAAATCTCGGGAATTTTATTTTACCGGGAAATAAACGGCGAAAACCCGGGAATTTTATTTTACCGGGAAAAACCCGGGAATTTTATTTATGATCGAGATTGTACTTACATTTTATTTTTTTATTATTCAGATTTCAATAGGATTTAAGCAACTACTTGTGATTCTGTTAAAAAATATTTATTTTACGTGTTACGAAAGTTTTAAAATATGTATTTTCAATTAATATTCATTATTTCAGTCTGTGATTAAACATAAGTTTGGCACGTATAAATAAATAATTATCTTCTTTCACTATATAAATTTTGTATATGTATATTATGTTAAAATTCCCTTTTCTATGTACATGTTCACTTTCAAAAATCTCAAAAAGACATTTTTAACTTGATCGGTGAATAAAAATTGACCGAGAAAATACCGGGAAAACCCCGTGAATTTTAAATGGCCTGATCGCTAGACACCCTGAATTTAATTCAGTAAAATCCGCAAAAAGTTAGGGTTTGTCATATCCCTTTAAATGGAGTGTTATTTCTGAGAATTCCAGACTACTACGTCGGAATTCTCTGTAGTTTAACTTGGTGAGGTTTTACAGGTTTTACGCTGCCCGGAAAAAACAATAGCATTGTGTTTACGACAATGCGAAGAGTAGGAAACGAAGGGCGTTTCACCGGCGACTGAAAATGAGAGTTTTCCAAGACCAGACAAACTGAAAACGCCTACCCACTCCGTTGCACATTTAAATCCCGATACCTCGATAGTTTCCAGGAAAAGAAAAAAAAAAAACATTACACACGAGCAACACCATTTTTTCTCGGAACGGAAAAATAATTTAATGATCCCTTTTTAAAAGAAAAAAAAGGTTAAAAAATATTTGTTAAAGAATAAAATTAATGAAATTGTCGAGTTTAATAATTGTTTGATGAATAGGTCTCGAATCAGAACCAGATTTGAAGAGAGTGTATTTATTATTTAAGCTTTTAATTAAAATTTCCAGCCAGCTTGTTATGAGTCCGATACCTCTTTGAATGAATTATATGCAACGAATGAAAAGTTTATTATTATTTTTTGTTTGTTTTAATTAAAAATCTTCCACTTGGTCGTGCTCGAGAGACGAGCGTCATCTCGGCTGACAGGTACTCGGAATCGCGCACGTTGAAACCGTTGTGTGCAAAGTGCAAAATCGTTCGACGGTGAATGTTCCTGACGGAGCGTAATCAACAAGCTAAATTTTCCAAAACGATTAATCCCTTTCCCGTCGATATGTTTCAAGCCCACTTTCATTCGAGAACCACATCGCTTAACAATATTTCGAAGGATTTTCAATTTTACGTGCATTATCATCGTTTATCTCGTAATCTGAATGCCTGTCAAGCAAATTTCAAACGCTAATTATTATACCCGCTAAATGAGAAATTTCTCATGAACTTAAAATGTCAAATTATTCACATTATTAAATTAAGAACGTCAATTTATGAATTTCCGCTGGAGTTTCCTGTCCCAGTTTATATAATTGAAATTATAATTTTATTTGAATGTAAAAAACTTTTAGTTTCTGTACACAGTAAAAATAAAGTCTTAAAGTGTGAAGTAGAAAAAGTAAACACTGTGATAAGAATAAATGATTTATTTCAGATAAAAATGTCCCATGATTTACTGTGATAATTAAATCTCTTTTATAAGTTCATGTAAATAAAATTTTCTTTTTTAAAGTTTAAAGTAAATTAATTAAAGATTAAAGTAAAGAAGTTTAAATTAAATTCATTAAAGATTAAAGTAAAGAAGTTTACAGTAAATTAATTAAAGATTATTTTGTATTAGGGCGAGCCGAAACTATTGAATTTTGATCAATCAAATCCCGACTATGGCAAGAAGTTGCCTTTTCTAATCAGGATGAGTGTACAATTTTTTATTTTTTTATTTTTTTTTGTCAATATAGCAAGCCGCCCTGAACTTGAAATTTTTAGTTTTAGAAATTTTTAAACTTTTTTTTCTGAGTGCAAAAATTATGGTGATATTTTTACACTTTCATCACTATGAGAGTGTAATGATTTTTTGAAAATTCGCAAAAAATGAGTTTTTTTAAATCGCTGAATGTAGGCCATATCAACGGGACCGTTAATTGGATTCAAATGATTTTTATAGACATAATACGAAATTTTGTATTATTTTCAAAGAAAATTAAAACAAAAAAAAATTTTGAAATCGGACTGAAAATATGCGAAAAAATGTTGGATTTAGGTTTTCACTCAAAAGCATTCCTTATTTTTGATATTTAATGCGATATTAGACTTACTTATTATTTTACGCATTGATTTAACAAAATGGACGGAAGACCCAAAATTCGTGGAGATAAAAGATTTTTTTGGTAGCGAGTGTATGTCAACAACCGTACGTTGCAATCTATGCACTCAAAATCGATTCATTCCGTCAATGTTGGTTTTTCTATCAATTTCTTTGTAAATCGACGCGTAAAATTAAAAGGAAGTTCAATATCGTATTTAATATTAAAAATAAGGGGTGCTTTTGTGTACAAAACTGAATCTAAATTTTTTTTGGTACTTTTTGAACCCGATTTTAAAAATTTTTTTCGATTGAATTTTGTTTTATTACAAAATTCTATATTATGTCTATAAAAATCATTCGAATCGAATCAACGGTCTCGAAGATATGGCCTACATGCCAACAGTTCACGCTTTATAAATCCCACGCGGCGACACTAAAAAATTTTTATCTTCAAAAGTTTCAAACTCTTCATCAATTTATTTTCTTCAATTAACGTAGAAAATAATAAGAAATCAAAATATTTGTATTTAATTAAAATCGTAGGGGTGCGTCTGACGGAAGAAAATGAATTCAAAATTTTCTTGAGTCTTTTTTGGTCAAATTTTTGAAAAATTTTTTAAATTTTTATTTTGTTTCAAACATTTATAAATTCTATATTATCCCTAAAAAATTAACAAAATGGGTCGAACGGCCTTGAAGATACTGCGTTTTGAAAAAAGTCGAGCCTCAAAATTTAGTTCCCGGAATTTTGAAAATTTTTGAAAACCACTTGGCACAGAAACTTCCCTTACCTAACTCTAAAGTTTCGCCAACTTGCATAAAAATCCAAAGACCCTCGACCAAATTCTAATATTCCTGAGAAATTTTGTTTCTATAATATTGACAAAAAAAAATTTGTTATAGCTCATACTTTTATTATAATTTTTTTATAGTAATACCTATCAGAGTTGAAGGATTTGAAAATTATTTAGATCCTTTAATATTATGTATTCCAGATATTAAATCATTTAAGATATTGATTATTAATTCCATCTTTAATTTTAATTTCTTTAAGAATATTTGTTCGACTCATCCTGATTAGAAAAGGCAACTTTTTTTCATAGTCAGGATTTGATTGGTCAAAATTCGATAGTTTCGGGCCGCTCTATTTTGTATAGAATACACTCAGAAAAATATTTGATTCAAACAAAATTTGTTTGAATCAAAAAAATTATAGGTCAAAAATAAATGTTTGTTTGATTCAAACAAATTCTTTATTTGTCCTTATTTATTTGATATGAATAAATTTTTATTTAGACCGAATAAATCTTTTGTTTAAATTAAGTAAAGTTCTTGTTTACTTTAAACATGTTTTGTTTTAAATGTAGCAAAGATTTTGTTTTTTAAACCTTATTCAATTTTATAAATAATTTTTAAAAATTTTCCATTTTGTGGTTAACAAGTATTAAGTGTAAGACCACTTTTTTTAGACTACCTGTTGGGATGCGCAACGAAAGTACTGTACAATGTTTCAGTCGCCTTTATATTCAGTATGATTGTAGTCTTTATTGTGAGAAAGATCCTTCTGCGTTATTAGTGTTTTTCTAAGGAACTATTGTATCCAAGTTATAATTTTTGTTTAAATCAAACAAATATTCGTATAAACTCAAATGAATTTAATTTAAGCAAATCCTTTATTTAAGTCAAACAAATTGTACCAAACAAATTGTTTTTCTAAGGAACTATTGTATCCAGATTATAATTTTTGTTTAAATCAAACAAATATTCGTATAAACTCAAATGGATTTAATTTAAGCAAATCCTTTATTTAAGTCAAACAAATTGTACCAAACAAATTATTTGTTTCGACTAATAAGGTAGATATTTTTCATTTAATAAACTGAAATAAATATTTTGTTAATTGAAACAAAAAAATTGTTTCTTTCAATAATATGATATCAAACAAATGTTTTTGTTTGATTGAAACAAATTTTTTTCTGAGTGTAGTATAAAAATAAAAACAAATTTTGGTATTGAAATAAAGTATGAAAAATTGTAATAAGATTGAACCCTATTTATAATTGCTGTTCATTTCGAAGCAAAATTATTTATGAAGACCCCAAGAAAATTGAAATTTTTTTCTCTGGAAGAAAATGGATTCAACACGTCCTAGCGGAGTGAGAACGTGAGATTGAAAACGAGGGCATTTTTCAGCGGGCTACGACGTCACATTCCTCGCGTCATTCATCGGACTCGCCGAACGAAATTAAATTTCACTCCCTGACAGCGCGTTGACACCGCGGTGGTACTCGGTAGCTGTGACTAGAATGACTAAATATCGCGGTTAATTGGGGTTCAATTTTTGGAACAAGCGCGTCACGTGGATCTTTCTTCGTGATAATTTTGAATCTTACATTCCTTCTCTCAAAGGCTCTTAGAAATTCAAGCTATAAAGCTTCTGGAATTCTCAAAAAAAGAATCTGACAATACTCTCCAGAAGATATATTTAAATATAAACATTCTTAATATGAAATAAAAAATGTACATTTTTTCTAGAGAAGAGTGAAAGCTCATTTTTTAAAATGGAAGCATTTGTTCTTGTCTACAAATTATAAAGAATTCGGCTTGACATTGGAGGCAAAAATTGACTTTGTGAATTTACGAGGTGCCGAAATTGTCGGGCATTTTTCGCTGAATTTATGGTATCGGTAGTTCTAATATATGTTTTGCCTGGAGCTGCGAGAGCGATCCTCGAAGCATCGCTTATTACTCGAGGCCGAGGATTTATTGTGCGCTTGTCAGCGATCCGATCTCTTTGATCCGTGTCTCGAAGAATCTCCCTTTTCAACGATCTCCTCTCTGCCGAATGTACACGAAGGGGGATGATTCGGCACAGTATCTGAAAGAACTCTCCAAGGATTATATCCAATGCTGAATCTTAGCTCAAAGTTTTAAATCCTAATCCCAGTTTAAACTAGAAACTAATACTTGGAGATTAAAATTAAATAAAGTTAAATGATTAATACAAATCAAGAGAAACATTCTTTTACATTAAAACTGACTCAAATAAAGTTGTTACCCTTGAGCAAGTGGTCCTTTCGATTTATTTTTAATTTTCGTAAAGATTTACGATTTCAAATTGCCTCCAAGTAAAAGTTTAAACAAAAAGAACATGAAGTAAATTTAAATTCAAAGTATACCTTTAAGACAAATAAATTAGTATTACCTTTAATTTTTTCAGATTTAATCGCCTCGTAAATATAATATTTATAATCGCCCATCCTTAAAAACCTTGTTCTCCTTTTTGTCACGAGAAGATTAAAGAACGTTAAAGGGGGTTTCCGGAAATCGTTACGCAGAGTGCGATCTTGGATCGCGATTAAAGTATTTTGCAGTGGATCGAGGCCGATATAAATTGACTCTCATCGATAATCCCGCACTCGTCGCAGTTTAAATTAGTTGCTCGTCTTGGTACTGGGATGCTCGCTTTACCTAAGAGCATTCGAAACCCCTCATCACAGCAGGGGGAGGAGAGAAAAATGAGTGGAAGGAGAAAATAAAAAAAAGGCGACAAAGAGATGATACAAATCGAGTAGGTATGTTCTTTTTTGTCTTACCGTTCAATGCTGTATCTACTGGCAGTGGTAGCGGTAGTGCAATTGACGAACTGAGTAGCTCCTTATATTTCCCGTCATATCGCATCGCATCCCGTCGCGTTGGTTCGAAACGTGTATCATATAGCATCGCATAGTACTACGGTACTTATGGCACAAGCACATGCTAGTTCTCACCCTTATTGCCAGAACCACTCACGACTCACTGATGCCGATATTGCTACGACGCGTCCTCAACCAATCCCAACATCCGCGAGATATTACTCGGATATAATATTCACGAGCTGCATAGGACAGCATCTCGACCAAATCTATGATACTTTGCAACGCCCGTTTCTGCTCGAGATGAACTGGAAAAGTCGAAATTTTCTCGATAGAATAAAAAGGTGGAGTATTTATATTTATATTTTGGCCGGATGAATTATAATTAATGAAAGATGTTGAATGGTTTTTGTTTGGTTTTTGGTTTATTAGCTGGTAAAATAATACAGTTTCGTCCGTCGACGCCGGACCTCATCAGTTACAGCTGTTGATTATTGATAAATAACAATGTTATATAATTTATATATATATATGTATATATAAATATATAT
>JBAGKK010512013.1:0-13918 GCA_037177015.1 Euceroptres primus | reverse complement strand
AGAACGCATTTTCGCTTGGTTCTAATTAAATATCTGTTGAAAAAGTTGGAAAAATAATTTTTTTCATTTCGTTCATAGGAACGTTCAGAACTTCAGGTACATGGAACATTGAATACAAAAGAAAAAAATGAATAAAATTATCAAATAAAGGGATTTGAGGGAATTTTGTGAATAACAAGGGGAGAAAAGAGGGAAAATAGGGGAAAATGAGAAATAGAGAAGTGTCTCTGATCCGTGCAGTTTTATATGCTTTCTAAAAGGTTTTAATTTGAAAATCTTCTATCTCTACTCTACTTCTTGGGACTGAAAGTTGTTTTAAATTTCAGTCGCATCAATGTGGAAGCCTCCGAATATAAATTTTTTTTATGATCCAAGCATAAACTATAAACGTTCAAAATTCTGATTACACAACTGCATCCAAGTAGAAGCTGTTTTGATGACAGAACTGGAGCTTTTAAATTGTCGCTTTACGTGTGCATATGCTAGGCACTCCCGTAAAAGTCTCTTGCGTGAAAAACGTGCCCATTCGGCAGTGGCTATTCGCTCGTAAAATGCTAAGCCGCAAAGCGCGGAGTGAAATGAGGCGAAAATGTTGAAATGCTTTCGAGAGGGTTGATTTCTTAGATCCGAAAAGTCTCATAGAAAGTTTTTTCCCATTTTTTCTTCTCCTTGACAATAAACCTGTGCAAAACAAACTCGAATTCAGTCACATTCATGAAAAAGAATAGGAACTTTGAGAAATGTTGATAAGAAAAAAAAAAAGGAACAAGCGAGAAAGAAGCTCAGGAGTATTTTTATCTGGAAGATCACAGAATGAAGAGTTACTGAAGATTCTAATTCTCTAATGATTCAAAATTTCAAACCAATTCTATAAAATATAGATATGTAACTTATAATTTTTTAATTATTTTATTTGATCCGCTTAAATTTCGGAAGTATGAAGCAACTTTATTTCTGAAATTCATTCTCTTCTCTAAAGCCTCAACAAAACGATAATTGGTTAAGCGGTTGTGGTAAATACCCTCTCTCTTTACCTGCTCGAAAAATATTTACCTATCGACCGCGGTACGTATATCGTTCATTAGCAGCTGTGAATTTACAGCTGCATATTTACTTTGTAATTTCGCTAACATTAATCCGAAAAGTACACATTAAAGATTAAAGTTTCAACAAAGTAGGATTACATCCTCGATTTATATCTCTCTTCTGCATTTCGATGTAATAATTTATTCAAATCGAAAAGCGAAAAGGATTATGGATTAAAGATTAAATTGCAGAGAAGTTATTTTAATTTTTATAATCATTCCTGTACCGTCAACATTAATATTGGTAAAATATTAAATTTTAAACATGATCAATAGATTTAATTCATAACTTGAATTGAGGAAGGGAAATAATAAATTATCACCGAGGGCAGATGTTTGTTGTGCAGATTTTCATTCAGTTAGGTAGAAAAAGAAACTGAACAAAGAAATGTACCGATTCATGAGCGAATGATTCGAGAATAGAGCCCTTGATCTATGAAGTGGAAAGGGGAGGGCAAGTCGATAGGGGAGTAAGTCCTGAAATATTCATGCACTTCAGTGCTCTTTCAGACTTACAATAATAAGTTAGATTTAAACTTCTCTTATTTTGAAGCATTTATACTTTCCTGCAACAATTTTTATCATTAACTGATGATTTTAATAAACTAATTAAATCACGTAAATAATTTAATTTAACAATTGAATTCATGATGCTATATTTATTTATAGATTTTGCTTATGAAGAATTAAAGCATATTTGCTGTTCTTGCAAACATCAGGATCTGTTATTTCAAATTGAATTGCAATTTATATCCATGAATGAAAATTGAGAAATATCTCAGTTGAAGTGCATTCAATTATTGCGAAATCGAAAAAAAAAGAATAACTGCGACATTAATTTCTTTCATTGAACTTCTTTTAATGGATTAAGGTGACCACGTGACCAAGATGTCACTAATTTATATTCCCCAAGTTTTCTCGTAAATTATTAATTTAAATGAATTTTCAAGAGAAGCCAGAGGTGCGGAAATAGTCCACATACATCTGGCTTCTCTTGAAAATCCATTTAAGTTAATAATTTACGAAAAAACTCGGGAAACATTAATTACCGACATCTTGGTCACGTGGTCACCTTAGTATATACCCTTAAGAATTTCAAAAGATTTTATGGAAATTTAATAGGCTTTGAAGACTTCAGACAATCATTAATAAACTTTATTAAACTTTAACCACTTCAGGAGACTGTTTGGGATTTAATGAAAGATAGAGGAAAATTTCAAAATCTTTCAAAGAACTTCAAGGAATGAGAACGAAGCTTCACGGAACTTTCAGACGTTTTTCAATTTAGAAGGATTTTAAAATATTTCAGAGGATTTCAATATGTTTGAAGCAGATTTGAAACTTTAATGGAATTTCAAAATCATTTGTTAATTTATATAGCAGAAATTCGAAACCTTTTCGCACAAATAGAACTGAGAGTAAATAATGAATCTTGTTCACAATTGAACTCTATTCATAAAATTAAATGCTGAATTTTGAAAAAAAGAAACTGAAAGTCAATTTTTTTTTAAAATCTGTATGCAAAGATAAAGTAATTCTAGCTCACTGAAGTTCGCAAAGTTTACAAAGAAAGACAAGAAAAAATTATTATTTTTTTTAAACCGCTCGAGATCTTAAAAAGATCTTTAAACAATCACAAAAAATATCCTAAATTCAGGACCTAAAATTTTATTGCTGAAAATCGTTCCATGTCATGTTCGAAAATACAGCAAAAAGTTTCATGTCCCTAGCACAACAAGATCACACTCCAAATCAATCCCTAAGATTAAAAAATTCACAAAAAATCCTCCAACCTAGAAAGCTAAAATTTTGATGCTAATAATGCTTCCATGTCATGTCGCAAGCACACAAAAAAATTTCATCCTCACACACAAAAGGATCACCCTCTAAATCAACACCTAAAACTTAAAAAAATCATGAAAAATAGCCTAAATTCGGGGCCCAAAATTTTATTGCTGAAAATCGTTCCAGTTCATGTCCGAAAATATCCCAAATCAACCCCTAAAATTGAAAAAATTTACCCTAACCTCGAGTTCTAAAATCTTATTATTGATAATGGTTCCATTTTATGTCCCACGACACACAAAAAAGTTTCATCTTCCTAGCAAAACAGGATCACCCCGTTTTTCAACCCTAAAACGTTCAAATTTTATACAAAATTTGCGAAAAATATCCTAATCTCGAAACCCAAAAATTTTATCGATGCTAATTCTTGATCTTGACGATAAAAGTTACAACAAAAAATTTCATTCCATTAGTTAGGATATTTTTGACGAATTTTTCGTGAATTTTTGAAGTCTTAGAGGTTGAAAAATGGGGTGATACTGTTGTGCTAGGGGGGTGAAACTTTTTTGGATATCTTCGGACACGAAACGGAACGATTTTCAACAATAAAATTTTAGGTCTCGAGGCTAGGATATTTTTCGTGGTTTTTTTTAAATCTTAGGGATTGATTTTGGGATATGATTCTTTTATGCTAGGGGGCTGAAACCTTTTTGGGTATCTTCGGACATCAAATGGGACCATTATCAGCAATAATATTTTAGATCTCGTGCGTTAAAAAAAAATGTTTTTTGCGTTTTTTTAAAAAAAAGTTGTGAACTTCAGTGAGCTAGTAATTCTAACCTCTTTTACAGTTCCAAGGCACGTCAAATCGACTCAAAGACTGTCATTTAATTCCAAAAACACTTGGAATTTAAAGGAACTTCATAGTATTGCGTGCAAAACTTCAAAAGTGTTTGACCTCCAAATTATATAGAATTAAATTCCCAAATTCTTTGATCTGTCAATCATCCTCACAATGCATATTATTCCCATAACCTAAAAAATCTAGTACATGGGACCAAAATTACTACTTTTCCACTTGAAAAATGGATACAAACACTTCTTGTATCCTTCATAAAAATTATGTTTACATCCCGATTCAATGGAAATTTTCTAAATCTATTTTTACCACCCACAAGTTCATCAAAAACAATAATTCCTTCTCCTTTGCCCGGAGATCAAATGACACCCTAATTGGTCGTTTTTACCTTCATTCTCGGCACAATCACAAAAGCACATTATTTATCTGGAAGCAGCTCACGTTTCAGAGCGCACACAACTCAGTAAAATCTTCTGTCCTGGCTTGGATCAGAAAACGAAAAATATAAAAAAAGAGCATGCCGGACGTCGGCGACATCCTTGTCTCGAACAAGAAAACGCGAATAAACAAGGGGGAGAAATGCGGAGAACATCGTCTTCCCAGCAGGATAGTGTATAAAACGTAAATGTAGATGTAAATAGTAGAAAATAGACGAAAGAAAAATAAAGTAAACACAAACAATGAAAAAAAGACAAGAAACAATTTTTAAAAAGACAAGAAACAATAAAAAAAAAGACACCACTCACCGGCGATGGCAAAGAAGAAAAAGAATATCCACGACGTATCCATGAGTCGGCTGGGCGCGAGGATGCGGTCCATCATGCGATGCACATATTAAATACTTAATAAACGCTGTTATCTTGCCGCACGCAGGAACGCAGGACGACGGCGCCGTCTGAAGAAAAACACGCGCCCTTCAAGCGAAACGTGTCACGCCGTGACCTCCGACGACGGTCGCGCTTCCTCGTTTTCTTCACATATTTTCCCCACTTTCCCGGAAAAGTCTCGCTTCGCGAGGGAGGACCACGACAATCGTCTCAGAAAAAACAAGAATGAACAGGCTTTTTTTCGATCGAATTAGTCGCAGGACTCGATCACTGCAAGTGCACGATGCATGAGACTTCTGGGCTCAGCAAAACGCGTTTTAGCTACCGAGCTCTCACGGACTCACGGAGTATTGACCGGCTTCGTGGTGTGGTCCGGCGAATCTATGGTGGGGGTGGAGGGAGGTTATCTGATGCGTGCGCACGCCATGGCCTTTAGAAGCTGTGATAAAAACCTTCAGGGAACTGAAGAAATAGGCAATTATAACTATATAAAATAAAAGGAGGGCTAATTTTCATGATTGAAAAAGGGAATATAATAGGTTTATATTGAATTTAAAATATGCAAAAGAAAAACTGCATATCAGCTCCTGTGAGCAGGCTTTCCTACTTACACCGGTGCAACCGCTTACCATTCTTTCAAAGTTCAAAAACTCTAAGAAAAGTTCAATATTTCCTTATTTTTCGATAGATTTAGTAAATTTACTTTAATATTTCGCATTTATATTCGAACTATTGTGCACAAAATTATCAAATTTGTTTTTTAAAACTTCTTTTATCGACAGGAGTTGTGATGTCGCTGCTGTCAATGCTGACAATTGTCGGAACATGAAGTTTTTTTAAGGTTAGGTTATCCGTGATCATATTATAAATGTTACAAATAATGTTCGCCTTTGAGAGTTAATAAACAGTTTTACTATCAGTTAAAGAAGTTCTGAAGGATGGTCTGATGGAGTAAATATTCCCTTGCATGCGATAGTCGTTTCGAAATATCGGTATTTGTGTGTAATTTGATGTTTTATTTCAAATGAAGAAATATCGTTGATTATTGGTCCAAGAATTTTTATTGATAATTAAATCATCTGTGAGGTCTCACAGAATGATTTGGTTTAATGTTTCGGTCGGGCTTCGACAATCTTCCTCAGAAAATATATAATGAGAAATACATTATACCTGTGGATTTTAGGTGTAACACGACCAGAATTTATACAGAAAAGTAGTTATAATGTCTACAAAAATTTTTTTTAAAATTTTTTTATTTTTAAAACAACTAATCATCTTGACTCCGTCCACAGGCCGGATATGTCAAGATATTTATTTAAAAACACATAAGATGTTATTCTTTGTTGTTCATCATGCCATCCTGCAGACGGAGTTCTGCATCCTCCGTTTGCAGGATGGCATGGTCACCATGCCATCCTGCAAATATGTCCGTCCTGTGGACGGACTCAAGATGATTAGTTGTTTTAAAAATAAAATAAAATTTTTGTAGACATTATTATAACTACTTTTCTGTATAAATTCTGGTCGTGTTACACCTAAAATCCACAGGTCTAATGTATTTCTCATTGTATATTTTCTGAGAAAGATTGTCGAAGCACGATCGAAACGTTAAACCAAATCAATCTGTGAAACCTCACAGATGATTTAATTATCAATAAAAATTCTTGGACCAGTAATCAACAATATTTCTTCATTTTAAATAAAACATCAAATTATATCCACCCTGGTCATCACTAAACATCATAAGGAATTTGTGTGTAATATCTTATAAAGTTTGAAATTATGGCAACAATGGAAAATAATCCCAAAGATGTTAGTCTCCAAGAAAATGATCTTCCGGAGGAATTTACGAAACGGACTGAGAGAAATCGACAAAAAGCTTTGCTTCTTAAGAAGTCGAAAATCGTGTCTCATCCTTATGCAAAAATGTAAGTTTTAATTGCTTTTATATCTTTTTTATCCCATTTTTATTATTTGTTATTTCTCCCTAGCAGGTAGAAAAATCTGTATATTGTCGATTTCTACACTGCTAAAATCCGAAGTAAAATTACATTTCGCAATTTAAAATTTTACCACGATAAATTATGGTAATTTTACAAATTTTTTGTCAATTTCCTTTGGTTATTAATGGATTTTCAAAGAAATCTTGGATATTCAAAAAATAAAAATGTAAAATTACATTAGGAATCATCGGACTTAAAAATTCCAGTGATTACTAAGGGAAAATTACATTAGTTTTGAACGTTCAAAAGAACGAACTTTTTTTCTCAGCTCAGATTTATCTTGAAATATCTATCTATCTACAAAATAAAGAAAAATATCATTACCTTCTTTATCATTAAATTAGTTTCTATATTAATAAACCAATTTTTTGGGACAAATTTGAGTTTAAAATGAAATCAAATAAAAATTTTGTTTATTTGAACTTTCAGAACTTCAAGCACATTATTCTGAACTTGCATTCGAATTTCCAGAATTATGCAGAATCCTTTAGAACCCTCTCAAGCCTACAAAAGACTCTAATAACCTTGAAGAATCTTCTAAACTGTTTTCAAAATCTTTCCAAAATTCTTTAGACTTTTTGAGTCTTCAAAAAAAAAAGTCTGGAAGAGACTAGAAGATTTTAAAACTTTATGGAAGAATCAGGAAGTCACTGGGAGATTCTAAAACACTAAAAAATCTAGACTGTAGAGAATTTTTTAGGATTTCAAAAGATTTAATAAATCTACAAGGTTATGGAAAATTAAAAAAATTCTAGAAGATTTTAAAAGTTGGTTGAAAAGTCCAGAAGTCATGAAGGATTTAAAAAAAATTCTATAGCATTCCAAAGATTCTGAAAGTTTCGAAATTTGAGGAATGTTTTATTAGATTCTAGACAGGAATCTAAGATTTTTAAGATTCCGGAGAATTGCAACTATGTTGGTATTTTTCGAAGAAAAAAATTTCCGCCTTTTTTTAAAATCCTTACGGCCAGGGAAAATAAAAAATTGGTCAAGGAAAAGTCAGGAAATTTTGAAATCGGGATTTTGTAGCAACCCTGTCACTGGTATCTTTGTGTCCCATGATACCCTGTGTGATTTTACATAAGATTTTTTACAGTGTAATTATTGCACAGTCTAGAATGTTTCTAAAATTTCACATGATTCACAAATTACTATTTCTTATTAATTAAATATTTACAAGACCAAATTTCTTTTATCACAATTTTCAGAGACAATTCTGACTCTTCAACCGGTAAAGTTATAAAAATTCAAGGACAGCGAGTAATCGACAGTGGGGCTGGTTTTCTCATAGACGAAAACGAGGAGTTGGAACAGGCAATGGTAAAAATAAATACAAAAATCCCACTAATTCCATTTCTGTTCTTTCTATTTTTTATGACTCTTTTATACGTTTGCTTTCAGTTAAATCTTGTCGATATTCCTGCTCCAATAGTCAGTGGTTTACCTATTTGCGAAGAGTGCAAAGCTGAATACAAAGATTCGTTTCTACTTCAAAAGTTTGAATACTCAGTTTGCGATCCTTGCAGGTATTTCCAAAAACCTACATCTTTTATTAAAATACAATTACAAATGTAAGACATCTCTACATACTTTATCGATATTTTATTTTACAGAGATAATGACGAGAAGCATACACTGATTACAAAAACGGAAGCAAAGCAAGAGTATCTCTTGAAAGATTGCGATTTCGATAAAAGACAGCCCCCCTTGAAATTCATAGTTCGACAAAATCCACACAATCCGCACTGGGGAGACATGAAATTGTATTTGCAACTCCAGGTGGAAAAACGTGCACTGGAAGTTTGGGGCTCAGAGGAAAATTTACTGACAGAACGAAAAATACGAGATGAAAAACGCGAGGAAACAAAGATAAAAAAGTTTAATAAAAAGGTACGTTTTTATTACAAAAATATTCTATTTTTTAAACAAAATTGGATTTATTATTTAATTAAAAGGTGCTCTTCACGAAATTTTAAATTTCGATTGCATTTATTGAAAAGAAATTCGATTTTGTTCCAGATAAAAAGGTTGCGAATGGAGGTGAGAAGTTCAATGTACGACAAAACACATAAAGCTTCTCACGTGCACACATTTGGACCAGAATTATACAACGAGGATGACGATTCATACACACGAGCATGTACCACCTGCGGCTACGAAAATACCTACGAGAAAATGTGATTTAGCGTCTCTTCGATGACGGTGAATTGTAATTATTTATTAGACTCTTTTACAAGTATTAATTAGACTATTTATTTTTTCTCTAGGAAAGTTTGAATGCATGAAGAATTTTGATATATAAAATAAAGAATCTATAATTTAATAAATCGTTCGCATTTCTTCCATGAAAAAAGCGCTTCTTTTTTTTATTTTTGCAAAAAGATGACATTAGGATGTAAATATTTTTAAAAAAGTTTGTTTACATTTTGTTAAAGTTTAACAAATATTTACTTGCAAAGAATGCTTTGATGAGAAGATGGAATAAATGGAAAACTAAGTCTGAATATTTTGCATGACATGTACAATTACTTTTATTCGTATAAACAATTGCAGGTACATTTTTAGGAAATTGAAAGTTATTTTTCTTTAAATAGGATTTCTTAAAACAGACTTAAATATAATATTTATGGGTATTGTCAGACATTTAAGAAATACAAATTAAAGGACATTTTGAGCCGAGTTTGGAATATAAACAGTGTTTGTCGACAAATAATCTGACACGAAGAGTATTCCTATTATCCTAAATATACTTTCAATTCTGATAAATAAGGTAAATATTGATGCTCGTAAAGTCTCATCGGCCGTTTTTAGCAAAAACCGAGGCAGAAACTTAAATAACTCAATTAACTGAGCACTGAAGTTGTATTTAAAACTTCTCTGAAGCTAAATTTAATAGTTCAGTGAAGCTAAATTTAATAATTTACTGAAAATAAATTACAGAATTCTGAGTACTTTAATATTGATTGATTAAATTACCTGATATTGTTTCTTGGTAAAAGTTCTGCACCAAATGGAAGATTTTTCTTTTTTTAAAAGTAGCATCAAACACAAATTAACTTAATTCTAACAAATATTTTTGAGAACCAGCCTGATAAAAACCAAAAATCAGGGCTATAAATATAAAATTAGGTGTATAAAAGATTAAATTGTCATCATTTTTTAATTGCCCAGTTATGCCTTAGTTTTGCGCCGACTTCGGGTGCAATTCTTCTTCACAAATCGGTCACAAGTTTCACCATAATATTCAGAAGTGTCCGATGAAAAGGAATCTAAAAACAAAAATCAGAAAGTTTGTATTTTTCAATCTGAAATTGGTAAAATTTTATTTAAAACAGAAGAAAATGGGTCTATTTTTAAAAAATGAATATCAGTAACCCTTGATCACTGTTATCTTAAACTGAATAATAATTTTGATAGAAAAAATAGATTAAATAACTTAAGGAACTAATTTTCTCAAATAAATTTAAATTGTTTTTTGTTTATTTTAACTTTATTTTGAAACCTAGATATTAAAATTGAAAAACTAGAGAAATGCAATTGATGAAATGAAATTAAAAAATGAAAAAATTTAATGAAATCTAATTCAAATTTTTTTTAAATTTTTGGCATCACTATTAAAAATACTGACCATGGCGTCGAATAGATTTCTTCTTCTTTTTAGGCGCTGTTTTCGAAGTTTTTTTAGGTTTTGGAGCAGGTTTCTTCTTGGCACCTGACTTTCGCTTCGGTTTATCATCGGATGACCATCCATCGAAGGACGAGAAATCGGAACGGCATGAGCAATCTGAATCACAACAGCAGGAAGAATCGGAAGTCGAAGAAGAGCAGCAACTGCAACTCGAAGAGTCAGAATCTGAAGACGAATCACAGCAATTGCAAGTCGATTTTCTTGCTTTTGATTTGGTTTTCATATTTGCTCGTTTGACTGGAGCCATTTTCTGGGTCTGAAAAATAATAAGAAATATTCCTGCTAATTATTTTCCAAATTTTCTTATTTATTTGTTAATTGTCTCTTTTGAAAAAGACATTAGTCAATTCTGCAGTCATTTTTATTCATGCGATAATAATATTTTTATTTAATTAAAAGAATTTCCATTAGAAACGGAAAGTAATTCTGTTTTCAAAATATTGAATTTGAAAAGAGGCCATCTAAATTTCACTACGAAATATTCAATAAAGTTATTTTGAAATAATGGTTTTCAAAATTAGGTTCATTTACAAATTAAATATTTTAAAAATAAAAGGGCTTTCAGTTTTAAAATTAAAATTAAACCAAGAAAATTTGAAAAACTTCATTAATGAAAATTTCAATTTTTAAATGCTTTTAATTTTTTTAATTTAAAAACCATCAAATTTGAAAAAGAATAAAAAACAGAAAATTCGAAAATCATCTAAATTTCAGAAAACTGACAACTTAAAATCAGATTTCTAATTTAAAATAACGGTTTTAATATTCGTACCTTCCATAATTCTCTCATAAACTCGGGATGCGATATTTTTTCAATATTTGTAAATAATAGACAAAGGAGAAAGTTAATCATCAAGGACACTTGCAATGTCAGAAGTAAACTTAGACTACAAATAAAAATAAGGTCTCTCAAAGGAAACAAAATAATATTCTTTTGTCAAATGAACATTTTTATTTTTCCCTCATTGTAAAATACTTTTTATTTTTAAAGTAAAAATATCAATTTATTTAAAATACCTATTTCAAATTAAATAAATAATCCTAATAAATTGTAAATAATATTTGCAATCAGGCTAGAAATTCTAAAATATAAAAGGTGAGAAAATGAAGCTTTACTCACCAAGGTGAAGAAATTCGAACGACCAGCGATCAACCTTCGCCTTCAACGTGAGAACATGAAATGAATTTCAGTTATCGGCAGACTTTAGAGTCACTTTGTGGATGATCTCCTCGAATCTTACCAAATAAAACGAAATTAATCTGTTAATAATTCCAATTTTTCATCACTGGAAATCTTCGTTTTTTAAAATTTAAATAATATTTCTATTATTTAATTTAATATATGTTTATATTTAAAAATTAAATTTTGCTAATTACTATTTATACATCATATAAATATTTTTATAATTTTCACGAATTGGCAAAAGATATTGCCATTCTAAAAACGTGCTTGACAAAAAATCTCTTTTTAAATCCATTTTCAAATCAATTTTTCAGAAAATGTTCCATGAACTCGATTTATACAGAACAAGTTTGAAAATAAATACATATATTTATTAAATTAAAATAATAATATATTAGAAATCTATTCGGTCTAAACTAAATTATAAATTATTAAATCGACGTTGAAAACAAAAACTACAGTGTATTAAATTATTCCTTTTATTCACTATCAAATGATGATGTCAATATTACCCAACAATTTATATACAATTTATCGTAGAAGTATCGATATTGCTTTTATCAAACCTATCGAAGGCGCTGGGAATGACTTATCATCAACATTATTAATAACAGAAAATTATTCACCAATGTAATTATTAATCAGCTTGCGAATGTTCCTTTGGCAGGTACGCATTCAAATCGTACTTTACAAATACTTTACTCCGACCTTCACAAAGCTTTACAATTCCATATCCAAGGAACAATCAAAACTCAACAAGTCTGCTGCTTAAAAATTAATTAAAATTTCAAGAAACGAAACTTTTTTTACGAAAACAGACTCAGCGAGATTCGCTGCTTTTCAATGGGTCTGAAAAAATGTACAGAAACCTAGAATTAATCTATTATGTACAATGCGATAACAGAAGAATTTTTCATAATTACATCCTACAAAATAATTGTACATACTACCCAAATAATTTGAATTAAATTAAAAAATTAAATCCAAGAACAAACGAAGCAGCGAAACATTTATCATATTTTGAGATCTGATTAGAAGTTTGAGTTTTCATCACACATGAATTCTTCTGATCAATGCAAATTTTATGAAATCCTTCAATCGAGGAAAATATATAAAGAATTACGAAATTAAGCGACATCCCCTGATTTGGATTAAATTATCTACTCTATACAAGATTTTTGAAATTAAATTAAATTTACATTTTACATGAACGAACGGTCACGAGTCTACCCGAAATTCGATTGCAAAATGCAATATGTAATGGTTAAATTTTTTTGCACAGGACCTCTATGCTAATAAATAAATTAATGGCAATATAACAAAAAATGATGGATGCTTGTGATGCTTCCAAAGTTGGAAAAAGTGTTTTATTCCTACAAGTCAGACTTTGACTCTTCGGTGTTTAAAGATATGCTCGAGCAAAAAATATTCCAAGAATATTTCATTAACAATAAGTATAAATATTTCAATAATAAATAGACCTGAATCATGCAGTAAAATTCCTCAAGTTTCTATTTTTAGAATTCATACTCTTAGTCTATTTGTGTAAACAATTATTGTTGTAAAATTTGAAACCGGTAGTTTTTTTTTAAAAAACAGAATAACTGGATCGTCTTGCTACACTAATATAACATAATTATCAGAAACTCGACGCTGGAGAATTTATTGTCCATCGCGATGAATCAACCCTTTCTGTCTTTGGCACGATACTTTAGGCAGCATTTTTTCGATTAATATAAAAAAACGAAAAATCTTCATGTAAATTGTTCTATATAAAAAGAAAATAACTGTTTGTATTTACAGAAAGGGTTAATCGCAGTCATTTATGGTTAAATAAACCTACTTCACTTAGACTATTAGAGCCAAGAGAGTAAATTTAGTTTCTCTTTAGAGCCAGTTGCACACTCCTTAGAATTATCTACATTCTTCATTTATAAATCTAATTAAAAGCAATCCATTTGTACAATATTTATATGAAGAAAGAGAGTCCCTTCACCTTCTTCTCTTCATTACATTTGCAGGAAGTTGAGCCACTGGTTCTGAAGATAAATAAGGTCATGGAGCCCAATGAAATTATTTCTAAGATGATTCATGAGTTAGGATACTTAATATTCTTTCTAAAAGATTTTTTGATTGTTTGACCATTTTTGCAAAATGGTCCAAGAGGCGTTTCTTATTTCTTGTGAAAGTGATGGATGAAATTATATTGCGATTAATACTACGATCGATTAGAGTCTTTGCACATCGCCTGAAGAGAAGGAAGGACACTAGACACTGATAAATTTCCTGATGTATCGCTTCGTGAAACTGGTACTGGATTGCCTATCATTGTGGAAGACCTGGAATAAAAATAATATGTTGATTATTACTTCTTCGTAAAAAAAAAATCTGCCCAGCCACCTTCGGGGACCCGGGCACATTCTCATCGCGCGCTTCGCTCGCAAGTTTGAGCGCGCCTAGGGCGCGCAGAGTGGCCGTCGCGCTTCGC
>JBAGKK010512002.1:0-13918 GCA_037177015.1 Euceroptres primus | reverse complement strand
ATCGGAAATCTTTGTTAAGACAATTTTCTTCGGGACAGTCGACATATTAAATATTCGAATGATAAATCATTTTTACAGTTCGCAATTAGTGCTAATGGTAATTCCGTGAGTAGAAACTTTGATGGCAAATCGTTCTTGGAAGTTCTAACTTTCATCAGTTACCGACGCGCAACAAGACTCTTTAAAGTAACTCTTAGGGGCATCCGCCAAGAGGGCGCGTTTTTGAAAAAAATCATTTTTATGATTTTTTTTCTCCAAAAAATAGGGGTTTGAATAATTTCAAACGATTTTGTGAAAAAGATACGTATTGTTTTATTCAAACTGCTTAAAATGAAATGCATAATGCACGCAGCAGCCGCTCAGCGCTGTTCGAATGATTTTTGGCAACCTGTACTTATTTCACGTAGTTTTGAAGTTAAAATGGACTGATTCCTTGCTTTCTCACTGAAAATACCTAATCCCATTTGCTCATCTTCACAGAAATTTTGAATGTGAAAAAAAACTGCGTGAATTTTAGGAGTAACCGAAATGTTGAGGTCTAAGTAATTTTTTAAATCAGCGATTTTTGCTTTATAATTGGGAAGTAGGAATTACAAAAAGCAGGCAGCAACAGCTGCTTTAAATTCTTCGAACGCTTTTGCATATTTCAAGTAGCCCAAACTGTATGGCGATTTTAAAAAGAGTTACCTAGACCTCAAAATTTCGGTTACTCCTAAGATTCGCGCAATTTTTTTGCACATGCAAGATTTCTGTAAAGATAAGCAAATGGAATTAGGTATTTTTAGTAAGCAAGCGAGGAATCAGTCCATTTTAGCTTCAAAACTCTGTGGAATAAGTACAAGGTTGCCCAAAATCATCCAGACTACGTTAAGTGATTATGTGCATTATGTGAATACAACAGTCTTCATTCTCCGTAATATTAATTTCAACAGATCATACAATAAATAATATTGTTATTAAAGCTCCCTTTTATTTTAGGCTTTTTGAATAAAAAATACTTCTCTTTTTAACAAAAATGTTCAAAATTATTGGATAACAATTTTTTTCAACAAATTGACCAAGAATTTTTGTTGGTTTCGGTTTTGAAATAGTCTTTACATATTCCAGAACGAGAAAAAGAAATAAAACATGATGTTAAAGAACACTTAGAATGTAATGCGTACTCAGTGAAAAAAGAATAATTCTCGATCTCTCTAATAGCTTAGTTGTTAGAGCAACCGACCGGCAATCGGGGACCTGGGTTCGATTCTCAAAAGAGCGAAAGAGGATCTTTTCTCAGAGAAAAATTTTAGATTATTTCAAATATTAAAACTCCATCTAGTCCGAAATGTTGTTAACTCTTGGATTTGTTAGGATAACATAGAGTGATACGTTGAGATCTATTATACAGTTAAGAAAAAGTCTAATATGTAAAATTCTTGAAAAAAACCCAAGAATCCACCGAACAAATTTGAGCAAATACAATAAAATGTTCCTTTATAAATCCAAAAAAGGGGTCCAACCAAAAGAACCCACGGAAATAAAAAAGAGGAAAAAAAATGAGAAGGCAACCAACCAAATCCCCTTCCTTCTCTTTTTTAATTTCTTTCGTCTTTTTTCTCACCACCATCAAACTACACTAAAGGAACATGCAAATGACAAACATGCAATATATATTTTCCGACGTTTCGGCACTCACCCAGCACCCTTGTCGAGGAAAATGATTTGAGAAACCTGGAACAAACAGAAAGCACGAACCTCTCTCCCTGATGCCCAAGACTCAAATGAGGGTCAAAAGAGAAAACGATGACACACGCACCTATCCATCATAAACACTCAAGAAAAGAGAAAGTAAAGGAAAATCAAAAACCTGTGAAATCCCACAGTTAAATAGAATTTGGTTTTTAATATAAACCATTTCCATAAATTTTCTCCTCTCATTACCCTCACTGACCTCTCGGAATGACTCAGGAACACGTGCAACCCCCATCTTATTGAAAAACATAATGTTAAATAAAAAAGGATAAAAATGACGTCCAATTCAGGTCAGCCAAATTAAAATTTAAGAAATTTAAATTCGATAAAAAACAAATTTAAAATCCTATTTAACGTCTAATAATCAAGTTAATATTGGACGTTAAATAGGATTTTAAATTTGATTTTTATTTAATTTAAATTTCTTAAATTTTAGTTTGGCTGACCTGGATTGGAAGTCATTTTTATCCTTCTTTTTTATTTAACATTATGTTTTTCAATAAGATGTGGGTTGCACATGTTCCTGAGTCATTCTGAAGGGTCAGTGAGGGTAATGAGAGAAGGAGAACATTTATGGAAAGGGTTTATATTAAAAAACAAATTCTATTTAACTGTGGGATTTCATAGGTTTTTGATTTTCTTTTACTTTCTCTTTTCTTGAGTGTTTATGATGGATAGGTGCGTGTGTAATCGTTTTCTCTTTCGACCCTCATTTGAGTCTTGGGCATCAGGGAGAGAGGTTCATGCTTTCTGTTTGTTCCAGGTTTCTCAAATCCTTTTCCTCGACAAGGCTGCTGGGTGAGTTCCGAAACGTCGGAAAATATATATTGCATGTTTGTCATTTGCATGTTCCTTTAGTGTAGTTTGATGGTGGTGGGAAAAAAGACGAAAGAAATAAAAAAATAGAAGGAAGGGGATTTGGTTGGTTGCCTTCTCGTTTTTCTTTCCTCTTTTTTATTTTTGTGGGTTCTTTTGGTTGGACCCCTTTTTTGGATTTATAAAGGAACATTTTATTGTATTTGTCCAAATTTGGTCGATGGATTCTTGGGCTTCTTCAAGAATTTTACATATTAACTTGATTATTGGACGTTAAATATGATTTTAAATTTGATTTTTATATAATTTAAATTTCTTAAATTTTAATAAAAAGTCTTCTGATGATCATCTCGTAACCTACCCAAATGATGATTCCGAACAGAAATTTTTACAGGGTGCGTAAAAAGTCGGAAACTCGTATTCTTCGTTGTAATTTTTAAAGATTTGATTTAAAATCATTTAAACTTCACAGAAATAACAATAATACTATCAGGAACAATATATTGAAACGACTTTTCTAAGTATCCTCCTTTGGCTTTGATACTGGTAGTGCTCGAGAGACCGCACCCAGCACGCCTTAATTCCTTTACCCACTTAGTGGATCGACGAATTTATCGGTGTCTCATTTATACCTCAACTTTTTCCCCCTGAAAGGTATTTTAACATCTTGTTTGATATTTTTTTCTCGTTCCGAAATATGTAAAGATATGTAAACCAACATTTTTTATTTAGATTTTTTTAAGTGACTTTTTTCGAGATCTAACCTAAAATATGAGGGTTACTGAGTGGACATGAAACTTCAGAGGCAGACTTCTAAACATTCATAAACACTTTGAAATCTAAAATATTTATCTATATTCATAATTTTTAGTTTCTTTAACTTAATACAAATGACTCGAATGAGAATCAATCATTTATAAAATTACGCTGTCATTATTTCTCAATTTTAGTTTGTGAATCTGTATTTGGGGACAGGTTACCGAGTTACGGTTACCGTAGCAACAGAGCGAGCAGTATCAATTCGCCTTTCACATTTATTTTTAAAAACACGTTGAAAATTCTTTTATCATTAATTTTTCATCGTCATTTAAGAATTTTCATCCTTTATGGTAAAAAAATTTACATGTATACATAATTCAGTTACATAATTCATATTATTCCAACTGAAAGTGGTTCGTACACCGCTGACTGTTTGTGTTCAGAGACGCTCAAGGCCAATCCCGATTTAAGCAAGGCAATGCCCGATACCCGCATTAAATCGGGAGTTGAGTGTATTTTTACTTCCCATTTCTAAACAAAGGTACCTAAAATGAGTTATATGTGTTATATAAGTTATAATATGAGCTCATATGAGCTTATATTATAGTTCTGATGAGTTTCTATTATAGCTCATATGAGCTCATATGAATATACAGCGTTATTCAGGAATCTTGAAACAGCGGCGACGGCGTAGGCAATATCTTTTTATATTATATTATATTATATATATATATATATATATTGCGGATCAAGCGGCCGATACCATTGGCCTGGATCTTAACATCAGAAGTGAGGAAAGTGCATTACTCCATATAAATTCCTCTAAAAGCACGGGTGAAGAGTAGAGGTCAAGAACTTCCGCGAATAGCTCCACGACAAGAAAATGCACTCAAACTTTCACAGAAATGTAAAAGATCAGTCCTTGTCGATGGAGCTAACGTTTGCCTTTCTCAAATCATCTGGACTTAATTCAGGCACAGAGGACTTCATTTTCGCGTGCCAAGACGGTGTTATTTCCACCTTAGCATACCGGAGCCACATTTTGCGTCAAGAAGTTCTCAGCGATAGGTGCAGAGCGTGCCATGCACACTATGAGTACATCGGGCACATACTATCTGCGTGTCCCACTCACGCGGGAACTACTTATATCTACATACACAATGCGGCCCTAAGAGTGCTTTACTATTATCTTTGTCCCACTTATGGTGTTGGCTGCGATCCTGCCCAGCCGAACGCTCCAAAAGAGATATTATCGAGAACGAGAAGTGCCGAATTTACTGGAACTACATGTTCTCGACAATTGTCCCTATTGAACACTCAAGGCCTGACATCGTACTCCTTGACTTCGAGAAACGAACTGTGTTCGTGATCGAATTTTCGGCTCCGACCGACACTAACATCACAGTCAAGGAAAAGGAAAAGGAAAAGGGGGAGAGGTATCGAGACCTTATAAGGGAGCTGCTGCGACGCTACCCAGAATATTCGGTTACAATGATTGTCGATAATTGACTCCAAAAGAGTCAATTATCGAGAACGAGAAGTGCCGAATTTACTGAAACTACATGTTCTCGACAATTGTCCCTATTGAACACTCAAGGCCTGACATCGTACTCCTTGACTTCGAGAAACGAACTGTGTTCGTGATCGAATTTTCGGCTCCGGCCGACAGTAACATCACAGTCAGGGGAAGAAAAAGGGGGAGAGGTATCGAGACCTTATAAAGTAGCTGCTGCGACGCTACCCAGAATATTCTGTTACAATGATTGTCCTTGTCATCGGTGCTCTCGGAGGTTCGAAGCCATCACTGGTTCGTAACCTCGAAGCCATACTCGCGTGCCAGAAACATGCCAAGGCACTTGCGAGATGGATGCAGAGAGCTGTCATTCTTGGGTCGCTCCGTGTCTTCAAGACACACGAAGGTTTTGCCGGCCCTTCATTGTGATTCCAACGTACCACGTGGTCACCCATCGCACGGTTATGTTGACCATATGTGAAAGTTACCGCGGTTCCACTGGTAATCAGTGTCATTTTTCTGGATGGCAGTCGCTTCCAGGGGGGCCCGGCTGTGGTTCTATAACCAATTTTTTATATACAAGGTTCGTAAAATGTTCGGAAACTCGTATTCTTCGTTGTAATTTTTTAAGATTTTATTTAAAATCAAATAAACTTCACAGAAATAACAGTAATACTGTGAGTAATACTAATAACAGTAATACATTGAAAGGACGTTTCTAAGTATCCTTCTTTGGCTTTGGTCTTGGCAGTGATTCGGTTTGGACACTGACCACTGCGGCCTGCAGTGTTTTTGAGGATATTTTGTCCTACTTACGTCTAAGAGATGACTTCAGTGATTCAACAGATTTATGTTTTTTTGCACAAGCCTTTATCTCAGAGTAATCAAGGGGGTTCAAATCGGGGGAGAATCGCGAACTTTCTTTGGAACCGATGAATTCGTTAAAATTGTCAGATATTCAGTTTTTAGTAATTCTACAGTATTTCCATGAATACTGAAAAATGCTAAAAGTGGTCCATGAATATTCCAGCAGGGCTCAGCACCTTCACATCTAGCCCAAATGACTAAAAACTGGATATCTGACAATTTTGACGAATTCGTCGGTTCTAAAGAATAGCCCCTATTCTCACCCGATTTGAACGCTCTTGACTACTCTGTTCGGGATATACTTGAGGTAAAGGCTTGTGCAAAAAAAAAAAACATAAATCTGTTGAATCACTGAAGTCAGCTCTTAGACGTGAGTAGGACAAAACATCCTCAAAAACACTGCAAGCCGCAGTGGTCAGTTTCCAAACTGAATCACTGCCATTATCAAAGCCAAAGGAGAATACTTAAAACAAAGTCCTTTTAATGTATTGTTCCTCATAGTATTACTGTTATTTTTGTGAAGTTTATTTGGTTTTAAATAAAATCTTAAATAATTACAACGAAGAATATTTGTTTCCAAACTTGTTACACACCCTGTGTATATTTCTGTTCTGAAATATCATTTGGGTAGGTTACGAGATTTTTTAGAAATTCAGACATTCAGAAGAGATTTTCCATTCACTGTAAAACAGATTTCAATTATATCACTCTATATTATCCCAACAAATCAGAGAGTTAACGTCATTTCGGATTAGATGAAGTTTTAATATTTGAAATAATCTAAAATTTTTCTGTGAAAAAAGATCCTCTTTCGCTCTTTTGGGAATCGAACCCAGGTTTCCCGATTGCCGGTCGGTTGCTCCAACCACGAAGCCACTGGAGAGATCGAGAATTATTCTATTTCCACAGATTACGCATTACATGCTAAATGTTCTTGTATTTGTATTGTGAGCATGCAGAGTCCCAGCCAAAAGTTAGTCCTCTCTACTTGCAGCATGTGTCTGTACGGACACAAGAACACCAATGCATTAAGCGATGAAACAATCGGACCTCTCCGTCTTTTTTTAGCTTTCCACGGCTCTCCTTAAAAAATTAGGTCGAAAATTCTGAAAACTTTCTTTAATCTTCATTAAACGCCCTTTTAACATATATTAATTTTTAAACAAAATGGTATAAACAGGATCTGGAGTTAAATACGTTACTTTTTCGTACGTTAGGGATAGGCCTTACGTGTGAAAGCGTCCAACTTTGATAGCAATTTAAATAATTAAGATATTAGGTTGTCGAATAGTGTTTGGAATAATTTATAATGATCTTAATTTTTGTTTGTTACTGTTCAAATTATTTTTAATTATTTTTAAAAACGAGGAAAAATCTACCTCAGCCTGGGTTCGAACCGGGAACCTTCATGTGCGGATACGTTAACCAATTGCGCCACCGCCACCGAGACCTCGATAGACTTCTTCTCGTTTTCTCATACTCACAGAATGATACCGACGGCATCTAAATAATTTGAGAGTCTTTTTAATAATACTTTTGATTTAGATACGTAGTTACAATATTCATTATTATCATGTAAAGTTGTCGAACCGTGTTTTTAATAATTCAGAATGATCTTAATTCTCGTATCTTACTGTTCAAATTATTTTTAGTTATTTTTCAAAACGAGAAAAAATCTTCCATGACCCGGGTTAAAACCGGTAGTCTTTCTCATTTCATGTGAGGATACGCTAACGAATTGCGTCACCGAGGCCTCGATAGACTTCTTCTCGTTTTCTCATACTCGCAGAACGATACCGACGGCATCTAATTAATCTGAGTCTTTTTAATAATACTTTTAATTTAGATATATAGTTATAATATTCACAATTAAGATGTTAGGTTGTCGAACAGTGTTTTTAATCATTCAGAATGATCTTAATTTTTGTTTCTTACTGTTCAAATTATTTTTAATTATTTTTGAAAACGAGAAAAAATCTACCTCGACTCGGGTTCGAACTGGGAGCCTTCCTCATTTCATGTGCAGATACGCTATTTAATTGCGCCACCGAGTCCTCGATAGACTTTTTCTCGTTTTCTCATACTCACAGAACTATACCAACGGAATTTAATTAATCTGAGTCTTTTTAATAATACTTTTGATTTAGATATGTAATTATAATATTCATAATTATAAAAATTAGGATCATTCTGAATTATTAAAAACACTGTTCGACAATCTTACATCTTAATTATGAACATTATGACTACATATCTAAATCAAAAGTATTATTAAAAAGACTCTCAGATTAATTAGATGCCGTCGGTATCGTTCTGCGAGTATGAGTAAACGAGAAGAAGTCTATCGAGGCCTCGGTGGCGCGATTAAATAGCGTATCTGCACATGAAATGAGGAAGGCTCCCAGTTCAAACCCGAACCGAGGTTGATTTTTTTTCGTTTTCAAAAATAATTAAAAATAATTTGAACAGTAAGAAACAAAAATTAAGATCATTCTGAATTATTAAAAATACTGCTCGACAACCTAACATTTTAATTGTGAATATTATAACTGTATATCTAAATTAAAAGTATTATTAAAAAGACTCAGATCAATTAGATGCCGTCGGTATCGTTCTGTGAGTATGAGAAAACGAGAAGAAGTCTATCGAGGTCTCGGTGGCGCAATTGGTTAGCGTATCCGCACATGAAATTAGGAAAGTTATGGTTCCTCTTGCTGGTGGATAGGCTGTGGTCGTTATGTTGTTGATCTTTGTGTATGGAAGATGGGAGGTTTGCAAGGAGCCTCCTGAAATGTTGTGAGGTAGAAGATGCTCGGAGGATCTTCTGGAAGAGCAGGGGACTTGGAAGCTCCTTTCGGCTCTTCCGGGAAAGTGAGGAAATATAATGTACCCGGAGGACCTTCTGGAAAGAGAGCTTTCCAGAGAGAGCTTTCTTTCGTCTCTTCCGGGAAAGTGAAGAAATAGAATGTATCCGGAGGACCTTCTGGAAAGAGGGCTTGGAAGCTCCTGTCAGCTCTTCCGGAAAATTGGGGAAATAGAATGTATCCGGAGGACCTTCTGGAAGGAAAAGGGGAACTCGGAAACTCCTTTCGGATCTTCCGGAAAAGTGAGGAAATAGAATGTACCCGGAGGACCTTCTGGAAAGAGAGCTTGGAAGCTTCTTTCGTCTCTTCCGGGAAAGTGAGGAAATAGAATGTACCCGGAGGACCTTCTGGAAAGAGGGCTTGGAAGCTCCTGTCGGCTCTTCCAAGAAAATCGGGGAAATAGAATGTACCCGGAGGACTGGAAGGAAAGAGGGACTTGGCAACTCCTTTCGGCTCTTCCGGAGAAATGAGGAAATAGAATGTACCCGGAGGACCTTCTGGAAAGAGGGCTTGGAAGCTCCTGTCGGCTCTTCCGGAAAATTGGGGAAATAGAATGTATCCGGAGGACCTTCTGGAAGGAAAATGGGAACTCGGAAACTCCTTTCGGATCTTCCGGAAAAGTGAGGAAATAGAATGTACCCGGAGGACCTTCTGGAAAGAGGGACTTGGAAGCTCCTGTCGGCTCTTCCAAGAAAATTGGGGAAATAGAATGTACCCGAAGGACCTTCTGGAAGGAAAAGAGGGACTTGGAAACTCCTTTCGGATCTTCCGGAAAAGTGAGGAGATAGAATGTACCCGGAGGACCTTCTGGAAAGAGAGCTTGGAAGCTTCTTTCGTCTCTTCCGGGAAAGTGAGGAAATAGAATGTACCGGGAGGACCTTCTGGAAAGAGGGCTGGAAGCTCCTGTCGGCTCTTCCAAGAAAATTGGGGAAATAGAATGTGCCCGGAGGATCTTCTGGAAGGAAAGAGGGACTTGGCAACTCCTTTCGGCTCTTCCGGAGAAATGAGGAAATAGAATGTACCCGGAGGACCTTCTGGAAAGAGGGCTTGGAAGCTCCTGTCGGCTCTTCCGGAAAATTGGGGAAATAGAATGTACCCGGAGGACCTTCTGGAAAGAAAGAGGGACTTTGATACTCCTTTCGGCTCTTCCGGAGAAATGAGGAAATAGAATGCACCCGGAGGACCTTCTGGAAGGAAACGGGGGACTTGGAAACTCCTTTCGGATCTTCCGGAGAAATGAGGAAATAGAATGTACCCGGAGGACCTTCTGGAAAGAGGGACTTGGAAGCTCCTGTTGGCTCTTCCGGAAAGTGAGGAAATAGAATGTACCCGAGGACCTTCTGGAAGGAAAAGGGGAACTTGGAAACTCCTTTCGGATCTTCCGGAAAAGTGAAGAAATAAAATGTACCCGGAGGACCTTCTTGAAGGAAATAGTGACTTGGAAGCTCCTTTCGGCTCTTTCGGAGAAGTGAGGAAATAGAAGGTACCCGGAGGACCTTCTGGAAGGAAAGAGAGACTTAGAGGTTTTCGAGAGTAGACACGAACTCGGAGTTGGTATTCACTAAGTATTTATTTTCCCGATTTACAAGACGGAGCGCGAGGTAGGATGTCGTGGCGAGGCTGGAAGCCCGCGACTAACTGTCCTCTGGTGCAAGGAGCTCGTCCTTTTAACAGCCTTACGCCCCCACAAGCCATTAGAGCGACGGGGAGAGACTATAGTGCGTGCAAGGGAGACGGAGAGAGCAAGAGCGACTGGCGAGCCTCGTTGCTCGTCCACATCTGCAAGCACTTAGGCCCTTCCGCTTTCACTGGTTCTGGTAAAATGCAAGTTTGAACGTGCTTCTTGCACCAATTTAGAAAACTGCAAGCAAAACGTCGTCGAAAAACGATAGTATTTTAAAAATTCTAACGTTCTATCGCAACACGTATAACAAAGTTCCTGGTTCGAACCCGGGCCGAGGTAGATTTTTTCTCGTTTTCAAAAATAATTAAAAATAATTTGAACAGTAAGAAACAAAAATTAAAATCATTCTGAATTTGATAGCAATTATCTCAACTCAGAAGAGGTCAATTTTTTCTAATTGCACAAATGTATAGATAACAATGCAATGAACTTAACATATTATATTCTAAGTCCTCCATAAAGTATCGAATTTAGGATTTTAAGTTTTGGGGTTCTAAATCGACCCTAAATTTTTTTTTAAATATAAAACTCGCAGGAAATATTTTTAACGTAATTTACAAGAATTTCCTGTTCAATAATGCATGTCATAACACGACATCGGTTAGTTCTTTCAGTTCAGTACTTTTAGATCTCTGTACGTGAGTGAAAAAGAAAAGATATTAATTCCAAAACCAGTTTTTATAAATGGAAGAAAGTACGGTAAATCGAAAGGAGTATGAAGAAAAGTTTAAAGCATTTTATGATAAACAAAAAAGCAATAGAGCTGCGTAGGATAAAAGGCAGATTGAAAATGTTAAAGAAATAATGAGAGTGAATTTTGAGAGTGAAACCATGGATTCAAAAAAGAGTTCATCTGATTATCACTATTTTAAGATGTATGCACTCTTATAAATCGGGAGCGAATGCCATGTAATTTTGAGACGGAAAAACGAGACTGATCAGTTTATTTACGTGATTCCAATTGAAGATTTTTTTCCGAAGTTACTGGAAGCACACATTCAAACTGGTCATGGAGGGCGAGATATAATGCTATATTATTCTTGTTTTAAAGTAGGTATAAAGTGTGGTTTTTATTTTAAATGCCACACGTCAAAAAAATATCGATAAATGCCACACGGGGGCCATTGGACCCCAGCGTAGAAAACTGTAAATAATTTCTCGAGTTTTAAATATACTTACCTGAAACTTATTGTGGATGTTCCTGAAAGCCTTATAAACAATATGCTTTTGCTTATTTAAAAAAATTCAAATGTTCATATAGTGAAAAAAATGCAATAAATAAAAAAAGTGGAAAACAGGCATTTCGCATTAAAAATGATATAGTTTTTTTCAGTTTTCAATATTTTTTTATAAAACTTACAGGGAATACTAACTAAATAGTGCTCTTTAACATGCAATTAGTCTTAATAGCTGATTTGCAAAAAAATTATTTATTTAAAAGAAAGAAGAACAAAAAATCAGGATAAAAAGAAACACATTTACTGGTTCGTGTTCACTCATTTTATTTAATACAAACATCATCAAAAAAATATTGCCACTGAAAATACATAAAAAAAACTATGCGGGGAATGTTCGATGTAAAAAATATTACATTCGAAGATTGTTTGGCTTAATCCTGGCCTGCACAGTCAACCCACAAATAGACGCGATGCGAATCGCACATCGCTCTGGTGCACGAAGGGCATATTTCTCTCGTTTTTCGGTCTCTCCAGCGATCGCAAAACGCACACCGAATCTTGTTAACCGTGCGCGGCCGTTCATCTTGAACTGTATCAACTTCATCAATATTTAAAATAACTCTGATCGCTATACAAATATTGGTGCGTACACTCGGATTATAGTATCGAGAACGCAAGTGCGGCGCAATCAAGTGCATTGCTAAATCTGGTAGGCAATTTTTCGCTCTTACATGCCGAGAAATACCGATACCAGCTAATACAGTCTTGAGTAAAACGCGTGCATTTACAGTAGCTTGATCAAGAATACCAAAAAAATACCTCCTCATTGGCCAGCGGTTTGTTCTTCTCGTAACAGTGTATGCATGGCAAAGCTGATCGAAGCAATCAGTACCACCCTTTGTTTTATTATAATGCAAAATAAGATTAGGCTTTCCATTTGTTATTTCATTAAATTTTGAATATGTTGAAGCTACAAGGATGATTTTATTTTTCTTAGGTGTGTGCGACAACAAAGTGATATTTTGTGAAAAACAAAATTTAGTGTCAGGAACTGTCTTTGATGAGAGTTTGAATTCTAAAGGAATTTCGCGCTTATTTTTGCGTACTGTACCAGTTATGGTCAAATTGTATGGATCTTTTACAAGGTGATCAAGTAATGGAATACTCGTGAACCAATTGTTACATGTTACTGTACGCCGTGAACCATGGATTGGTGCAGTAACCATTCTAAAAAAATAGTTAGGAATGCTCTCCCGCTACAGTTTTCCCTCAAGTGGTATTTTTCCCAAGTACGGAATTGCCTAGTACAAGTAGGACGTATCAGCATCATTAAGCGTGATTATTTTGAGTCCATACTTGTCAGGCTTAGACTTCATGTACATTCGAAAAATGCACCGGCCACGAAAACTAAGCAGCTGCTCATCAACAGTCAAATTATTCGAAAGATTATAACAAGATTGACAATTTGAAATAAAAGTTTCCCAAATTTCCCTCATTGGCGCTAATCTATCGAATGGATCTCTACTTTGTTTGTCATCAAATCTAATGCACACGGAAAGAAACGTAAATCTCATTCTGGGCATGACGCTCCGATACATGGTTATGCCATTCGCGTTATCCCAAAGATCATGAACATCTACATTCGAATATTTCCATGCTGCAGAGTAATACAATAATCCAACGAAAGCTCTCACCTCTTTCACATCTGTATGATGATGATACGTTTGAGGTTCAAATCCTTCCCCGATCATTTTAGCACAAGCATTTTCAATTTCGTTGTTGGTGTGGTTTACTATTATATCAAAAATAGTATCGGGAAATAATGCCTCCCACAATTGCTCAAAAGTTGTCAGGCCGGCTGCTGGACCAGTTGGACCGGAAACACGTTCCTCTCCTTGTTCACCCATTCGATCTGGAGTGAAATTATATTGTTATTGCTATTGTTTGAATTAGTGTTAGGAGCAACGGGTAACGGAGTTTCCTACTGCCTACACAAACTAATCCATGGCCGCTGCAACATGGCGGTCATGCACTAGCAGAGCCGCATGCAGTGTTGCCATGTTACGGCTGCTATGTACATTCCCCCCTCACCGCTTTGGTTTTCCCTGCGCGCCTGTCATGCTAGTAGTCTAGGAGCCAACAAAAAAATACGTGCCTATCGGGCTAAAGCTAAATATGCAAAATAATTAATATAAATATTTCCTCTGATGTTTAAACAACAAGGTTGCCATCTTGATTTTTCCCGACGGTGTAATTAAACATGTAAAAAAAAATTATTAATAGCTCATTTTTTTTAAATTTTGGGACGAAGTAGTTAAAGGATTATACTTCGTACAAAGGTTGTTTATTATTAATCTCAAAGAATGGCAACAGGTTGCCAATCCTCAAGTTGCCGAGAAAATGAGCAGCCTCAGTGTTACGCAGATTTTTTTTTTATTTATTGCTATCATCGAGTTAAAGCAAGAAACTTATATCACGCAACGCGCAGAAAAATTCTGCGTTT
>JBAGKK010511991.1:0-13919 GCA_037177015.1 Euceroptres primus | reverse complement strand
TTCTTGTATTAATGTTAATAAACCTAATGTGTACTAAAGGAAATTATTCTGAAAACATTTTCGAAAAAAATTTACAGTATATAAAACAGTATACAGTATATAATTCTAGTTACAAGAAGATGAAAAAAGGGTCGACGTCAGAAGGCTCCACAAGCCTTTCAAATAAATTTGTAGCGTGAATACTTTTTCAGGTTCTTGTATTAATGTTAATAAACCTAATGTGTACTAAAGGAAATTATTCTGAAAACATTTTCGAAAAAAATTTACAGCATATAAAACAGTAAACAGTATATAAAATTTTTATATACTGTCGTCCAAAGTAAAAAGATACATAAGTGACATTGTCGCTTAGGTTGACTTTTCCATTGCTAGGTTTAAGAGAATAACCATAAACCACAAAGTCACTTACGTACCTTTTTACTTTGAACGCAGTATACTGAGATGTGAAAAAGAGCTCTTAAAAAATTCCATGAAGTTCCAAACCCTTAAGTGCAAAAATCAACGCCAAAGAATAGAGTTAAATCAAAGTATTGAAGTTTTTACTTATTACAATGATTATCTACAAGAAAAATCGACATGGAATTGTAAAGCAACTATAAAGAACTTATGAAATATTACGATTATCGAAAACTACCCTTAAACATGAAAAACCACCCACAGAAATAAGAAAAAGTTTACTCAATGCTTTATAAGTTTATATTGAGTTTGCAGGAATGAAAATATATACATATACTGAGACGTGAAAAAGAACTCTTAAAAAATTCGATAAAGTTCCAACCCGTGCAACCTACCCTTAAATAGAAAAATCAACCCCAAAGAATAGAGATAAATTAAGGTATTAAAATGTTTACTTATTACAATGATTATCTACAGGTAAAATTGACATTTAAGTGAAAAGAATCTGTAAATAATGTATGTAGTATTACAATTCTCAAAATCTACTCCTGAATGTGGAGGACCAACCGTAAGAAATAAAAGAGACGTATGTCAAAACGATGATTTTTTTCGTATAAAATCATTAACACTGATTACACTTTTGCTAAAGAACGTGGAAAAGAGCTTTTAAAAAAATCTATAAAGTTCAAACCCCTAAAAACTACCCTAAATACAAAAATTAATAGAGATAAATCAAAGTACTGAAATTTTTACTTATTACAATGATTATCTACAGGTAAAATTTACATTGAAAAACAACTATAAAGAATGTATGAAGTACTACAATTATCGGAAACTAACCTGAAACAGGAAAAACCAACCCCAATAATAAGAAACAGTTTACTCAATGATTTATAAGTTCATATTGAGTTTTCGTGAATGACTGTGAGGTAAATACTGAGAATACAGTGAATACTGAGAGGTAAAAGAGAGCTCTTAAAAAGTTCCATAAAGTTCCTCCCCCTGCAACCTACCCTCAAATTCAAAAATCAACCCAAAAGAATAGAGATAAATCAAAGTATTGAAGTTTTCACTAATAATAAGAAAAACTTTACAGAATGATTTATAAGTTCATATTGAGTTTCCGTGAATGAATATATGCATATGTGACGCGATCCGAGAAAAGGGACCTACTAAGCAACAAATCGATTTTCGGATTATGATGGATTCTATAAGTTCTTTAACTGATCTTTTTAGGGGTGTAATCAGAAATTATGTATCTGCATTATTTAACAAGATATAAATTATTGAAAAAGAGTTTTTGAACGCGTGCGGAGCAGTGATTTCTTCAATCGCTCGCCCTGTAAAATTTCACTTTTGCTTAGTAGTTCCTCTTTCGGATCGCGTTATACTGAGACGTAAAGAAGAGCTCTTAAAAAATTCCATAAAGTTGCAACCCTGCAATCTACCCTTAAATCCAAAAATCAACATCAAAGAATAGAGATAAATCAAAGATAAATCAAATAAACCAAATTTTTACTTATTACAATGATTATCTAAGGTAAAATTGACATTGAAATAAAAACAATCTTTAAATAATGTATATAGTATTAAAATTCTGAAAATCTACCCCTGAATGTGGTAAATCACCCGCAAGAAATAAAAGTGACGTAAGTCAAAACGATGTTTTAAACTACACTTTTTTCGTATAAAATCATCAACACTGACTACGCTTTTGCTAAAGAAAATATCCGATTTTTAATATCTCTTAAAAACTACCCTTAGGTTAACCCCAAAAATACATTACGTTATGTAGACCTAGATATGAAATGCAACAATACCTACGGGGTTTCAAATCTTTAACATATTGTAGAAGATTTTCTCGTGCCTAAAAAATGACGATATCTTAATTTTTCACAAAGTTATGAATTTTTAACCGCGTTTATGGGAACTAAAGATCCCACTGGCTCCAAAAGAGTTATTAAAAAGGATCCAGAAATATACAAAATGATTTAAAACCTTATTTTCAATTTCTTAAACGAAATTGTGAATAAAGTACCATCATAGGCTTCTTTACAGAATTCCCAAACGAAGATATAATCAGAGAAAAAAAGAGATCGTCTCTCGCACGAGTTTACCTCGAAGAAACTTTAAATCGATAAGCCTGTCTCCCAAGTAGGATGGGTCGGAAAAACAAAATCTTGGAAATCGAAATTGAAACTATGTGGAAAAGTAGTGTATTAGGACCCTGAAAAAGTAAAATCAATATTGTGTCGGTTGATGAAAGCCTTCTAATTGAGCGTTAGCAAAAAGTGTTTGAAAAAAATCTTATTTTTACAGGTTTGATATTTTCGTATGTGCAAATTTTTTTCACGTTTTTGAAAGTCTTAATCGTCTCTCGAAATTTTTACAGCCTTTAGAGAAACGTTCTCTAGGCAATAATTTATGTTTAATATACTCCTGTTTCCAGAAAACAATTTTAAAATCTGCAAGAAGGAAGCAAAAAATTGTTAGTTACTTGAGGCTTTTCTACTAGCAAAAAGTACACTAGAAAAAAATTTGAGAAGCCTGAAAAATCATAAATGAATACGTAGTAAATTTTTTTTAAACTGAGTTTTATGTTTTTTAAATGATCTTTTTTCAGCTGACTTTAAAAGACATTTATAAAATCTGACGGCTTTTACTAATAAAAATACACTAGGAAAAAAATTGATAAGTCCATCGAATCAAAAATAAAGATATAGCCTGTTTTCCAAAAAGTCGTTTTTCCGATTTTTTCAAATTATCCTTCTTCAAATGGCATTAAAAAATCGTTTTAACTTCCGAGGTCTTTCTCACAGTAAAAATACTCCAGAAAAACAATTTTCAAATCTGGAGAATCGAAAAAATGAAAGCAGCAAGTTTTAAATGTAATTATTTTTGTATTTTTTGAAATTATTTTTTCTATACTTGGCTTTGATAATATTTTTAAACACCTGAGTGCTTTCCGTTGATAAAAATACATCAGAAATTTTTTTAATTGAAAGAATTAAAAATAAGCTTTTAGCATATTTTGTAACTGGAGAAAAGATAATTTGAAAACAGAAGGAAATGAATTTTTTTGGAAAACAGGCTATATCTTTGTTTTTCATTAAAAAGACGTATCAATTATTTTCCTAATGTATTTTTATTAGTAAAACGCCCTCAGATTTTACAAATATCTTTTAAAGTCAGCTGAAAAAGATAATTTGAAAAAACATAAAATTCCGTTTTTAAAAAATTTACTGTGCTAAAGTGATTATAATTTATGATTTATTTTTTATTTCAATTATGATTTCCCTGGCTTATCAAATTTTTTTCTAGTGTTCTTTTCTAGTAAAAAAGCCTCGAATACATAACAAAATTCTTTCATTATTTCAGTAGATTTTAAAATTGTTTCTAAAATTGTTTTTTTCCATTCACTTTTTTTTCAAACATAAAATTCCGTTTTTAAAAATTTACCGTGTGATAAATTGATTATGATTTATGGTTTATGATTTATGATTTATGATTATGATTTATGACTTATTTTTGATTTTACTTATGATTTTTCTGGCTTATCAAATTTTTTTCTAGTGTTCTTTTCTAGTAAAAAAGCCTCGATACCTAACAAAATTCTTTCATCATTCCAGTAGATTTTAAAATTGTTTTTTTACATTTACTTTTTTTTCAAACATAAAATTCCGTTTTTAAAAATTTACTGTGTGATAAAGTGATTATGATTTATGATTAATGATTAATGATATATGATTTATGATTTATGAATATGATTTATGACTTATTTTTTATTTTACTTATGATTTTCCTGGCTTATCAAATACAAAGCCTCGAATACCTAACAAAATTCTTTCATTATTCCAGTAGATTTTAAAATTGTTTTTAAAATTGTTTTTTTACATTCACTTTTTTTTCATACATAAAATTCCGTTTTTAAAAATTTACTGTGTGATAAAGTAATTATGATTTATGATTAATGATTAATGATTTATGATTATGATTTATGACTTATTTTTTATTTTACTTATGATTTTCCTGGCTTATCAAATTTTTTTCTAGTGTTCTTTTCTAGTAAATTTTCTAGTATTTATTTTCTGTATTATTTTCTAGTATTTTCTTTATTATTTCTATATTATTTTCTTTCTAGTATTATTTTCTATTAAATTCTTTTTTCTAGTAAAAAAGCCTCGAATACCTAACAAAATTCTTTCATCATTCCAGTAGATTTTAAAATTGTTTTTAAAATATTTTTTTTCATTCATATTTTTTTCAAAAATAAAATTCCGTTTTTAAAAATTTACTGGTTATGATTTATGATGTATGATTATGATTTATGATTTATTTTTTATTTCATTTATGATTTCCCCGGCTTATCAAATTTTTTTCTAGTTTTCTTTTCTAGTAAAAAAGCCTCGAATACCTAACAAAATTCTTTCATCGTTCCAGTAAATTTTAAAATTGTTTTTTGAAAACAGGGGTCTATTAAATATAAATTATTGCCTAAAGAACGTTAATTAAAAGGCTGTAAAAATTTCGGGAGGCGATTAGGACTTCCAAAAACGTAAACAAAATTGGCACATACGATAATATCAAATCTATGAAAATAAGAATTTTTTCCAAACATCAACTTAATTATATTTTCTCAGGGTTCTAATACCCTACTTTTCCACATAGTTCCAATTTCGATTTCCAAAATTTTGTTATTTCGACCAACCCTATCACCAAGGGAGGATTTTTCTTCAAGAAAGGTGTTTCGAAGGTCGAGGAAATTAGTACTTTATCAAAGAAAATTATGCATAACTAATTTTGTGTTCCAGACACCTTGAAATCGCGTTGTCATGACAATGCCTTCTCTTTTTTTTTTAATTCTTGTGCAAATTTCAGCCTGCCCCTCGTTCTCTCATTGTTTTCACGGTCTCTGATTCTCGCACACACAATGCAGCTCGAGAATTCGTTTCCACTACGTTGGTATAGAAAAGCCAGAACTTCCGGACGTGTTGCGACTTTCGAAACCGAGATAACCGAAACCCGATAAAATTCGTATGCTTTTACGATTGTGTAAATGATGAAAATTCGTAAAAAATGAGTGTTTTTTACATTTTTAAATATGAAGAACATATCACGTTTTGAGCTGAGTTACAATTACGAAGTCGCGTGAGTTAAGATAAGCAGAATTCCGAGAAAGGCGGAATTTATACGAGCTAACATTGTTGCACGTCGCTCCCTCTGATTGCTGGGAAAACTTCTGTCTGGGGAATTTACGAAACGGAAGCTCTTAATGGAGAGAGCTTTCGTACAAAGTACAAAGTCGAAAAAGGATTTTTTTGTAATCCATTGGGAAATAGAATATTATACTTTAAATGATATTAAAAGGTTGAAATGTAGAAATTGATACGAACTGAAAAAGAAGCTTAAAAGCTTAAAGAATAAAAGCTAAAGCTTGTTTTTTAAAATCCAAATCTTGAAAAATTGCAATATCAAAATGATTCATTCTCTTGAGGATGCTTACTCCTTATGGGGCCTCAAATTTGAGTATTCTTTTAAATAGTTTGTAAAATCGAGGAAAATAGCCACATTATTATATATAACAAATCTTAAAAGATAAATCTAATTTTAATTTTTAAAAGAAGTTGAATCTGTAATTGATTATTTAAAATTAGTTATTTAAGATTTGGTATTTTTTTCTTTCGCTTTAGAAAAATATCGTAATTCTGTTTGAATTTACATAGTTGATAGTGTATTTTGTTCTTTAAAATATTACCTTCAATTCTATTCGAATCAATTTTATTAAAACGAAGTTAAATTTGCATGAAAAAAATGATTAATTAACTAATATTTTATCTAATTAATTAATTTTATCTAAATAATTAATTTTATCTAAATAATTATTTTTATCTAATTAATTAATTTTATCTAAATAATTAATTTTATCTAATTAATTAATTTTATCTACATAATTAATTTTATCTAATTAATTAATTTTATCTAAATAATTAATTTTATCTAATTTATTAATTTTATTAATTTTATCTAATTAATTAAGTAATATTTTATATAACTATCTATTTATCCAGCAAGTTTATTTTTAATAAAATAGATTATTTAAAATAGATTATTTAAAAAGATTACTCAAAATAGAATATTTTAAAGAATAAAATATACTATCAATGATGAAATTTGAATCAGAATGACGATTTTTTTCTAAGGGAGTGTTCATTAATTACGTGAGGCTTTTTGAGGGGGAGGGGGTCCGTCAACAAAAAATAAAACGCATGGCTTACTCCATTTTTGAAATAGCGCACGGAATTTGTCGTCATTTTTTAACTCAGATAGTTCTTAAAAAAATAAAAAATAAGTAAACCTCATAATTTTTTGTTTTATTTTCGTTTTACAAGAAATTAAAAAAATCACGTGGCACTTTAGGGGGAGGGAGGTGTCGACGAGAATTCCACTGTGGACCACATGGGGGGAGGGGGGGCTCAAAAAGTGGCCAAAATTGAGCCACGTGGTTTATGGAAGCCCCCTTACTATAGAAAATGCCTTACATGAGGGTGGGAGGGGGTCTAAAATTTCAAAAATGACCCTTACGTAATTAATGGATACTCCCTAAAGCGAAAGAAAATCTCTAAGAATTATAGATTCAACTATTTTTTTCTATATCGCACTTTGATATTATATACTTTTCTATATCGCACTTCTATCTATTTCCCTTTTAGAATTTTTTATATTTGACAATATGGTTACTTTCCTCGATTTCATAAACCTATTTTAAAAATTTGAAGTGCAACATTCTTTGTTCTCGTGAAAAGTGGAGCATAAATATCTGCACGACTAACCATAATCTTCTTACTCTACTTAAGCATAAACTACACTTTCCTTTTAAAAGTAACAACTTATAAAAGAATTTTGACAATTTTAATTATTACCTAAATTCCCTTTTCAAGTATATTTTTCAGTTTTTACAATATAAGCGAAATATGGAGGTTAAAGTCGACAAATGAAATAAAACCTGAGGGTTTAAAAAGATTAAATTTCTATATTGTAGCTGGGAAAGAAAGATAATAATACTGGAATAATTTAGAACATAATTCCATCACGGTGAGAGATGGTATAATTTAAAACTGGCATGGGAAATATATTTTAATAAAAGCTGAATTTATTGAATCAAAGACAAAGTAAGTAGACCAATGAGAGTAAAAATCCCTTTTTTTATTAAGTATTACGGTACTTATAATTAACGTTGTACCTAATTTATAAATAAAGATCACGATGTTTAAAACTCAACTAGTAGTTGGAGAATTTTTAATAAGTTTTTTTAGTGAGATCTTACCAGAATATACTAGGTATAAAAATACACCAGGCAATATATAAAACTAAGCACTAAGCAAATAAAGAAATTTTTAAAAAGTAGCTCACAGAAACTTGAAGATTAATCAAAATCTTAGTCTACTGTGTGCATCTTTAAATTTGTGCATCTTTAAAATTATTAAGGCACTTTGTAAATTAAATCTATATATAAAATATTCTATAGACAACTCAGAATTAAAATTAGATATAACACATGAATATACAAAAATTTAATTTTGAGAGGTTTGCCTTTTAATGAATAAGATTTGATTTTTGCAATTTAAAGAAAATTCATTTTTCAAAAGTCGATAAAAATTAATCAAATATTTGAAAATTGATTGAAATTTTAAAAAATCATACCTTACTCTCTCAATCTGAATTAGTGAAAAGTCGGGCACTAATTTACTTTAGTGACAATTTCTACTAATTATTAGTCATTTTGCTCTATTTTTTTAGTAGTTTTAAACATTTCACTGAAGCTTTAGTCAAAAACTACTAATAATTAGCAGAAAGTTTCACTAAAGTGAATTATTGACCGATTTTTCATTAATTCAGATTTAGAGAGTACATAGTTAGTCTAATGTGTGCATCTTTGAAATTATTAAGGCACTTTGTAAATTAAATCTATGTATAAAATATTCTATAGACAACTCAGAATTAAAATTAGAGATAACACATGAATATACAAAAATTTAATTTTAAGAGGTTGGCCTTTTAATGAACAAGATTTGATTTTTGCAATTAAAAGAAAATTCATTTTTCAAAAGTCGATAAAAATTAATCAAATATTTGAAAATCAACTGAAATTTAAAAAATCATACCTCGTTGCTATGGATCTTCGTGACTTTGACGTTATCAGTGAAGATCGGATCCACCCACGTGATTGCAGAACCATTTCGTCCCGTGACCTCTATATCGCTAGGACAATTTTTTACTTTCGGTGCCTCGCCATCTGGAAAATTGAATTTTATTTGTATATCCGTTAAATTGTTTATTTATTAATTTTATCGCTGACAAAAAACAAAATATTTGTGGGTCTGTTGAAGGAAATTGAGTGGCACAGGAAAATTGCTTTAATCAAATGTATTTGGATGAGAAATTGCTGAATTTATGATTTCGATTTTAGGACATATTCAATGAATTCAAATCACCCATTTGCATTCTCTTTATGGTTGTTTAGCCATTCAAAACATAATTTCGAATATGGTCTATTAATAAAAAATGATGGCGCTGAAAAATTGAAAGTCGTATTTTTCAGAATTTTTAAATTTTTTAAATTTAATGCAATTTTTTAGAGTTTGGATATATTTTTAAATGAATGCACGAATGTGAAGGCAGTAAAGCGTTTTGAGTGGTTTCGTCGAATAAGCATTCGGGTTATTTCATCTCTAAAATCGGTGTCCTGTTTCTGGTGAAATTGTGGTTTTCCGTCGACAGGGGTATAAACGTATTTAATTAAACCAAGTCGTATTCACCAACGGTGAATATTCTTTGAGACGTGCGAATGGATTTGCACGCGACAGCTGCAGTGCTTCACAATCCATGATACATCTTCGCCTTAAAGAGATACGTTTCAGATTTGCTTTAAATTGATAAAAAATCTTAAGCTAATTTCTTTTTTAATTAATCGGGCACTTTTTCGAAAAGGATTCATTATAAATATATTGCCAGCTGCCCTTTTCCCAAGGATGAATAATTAAAGTTAATAGAGAATTTAATATCCGACTGAATTTCTTTCATGCAATCTAGCTTGGAAATTAGAATTGTCAGTTCTAATTTACAGGCTTTTAATTTTGGATTTTCAGGCAGTATTAGAAATTTTAATTTTAACTAGGTTCTAAATAATTAAATTGTAAGGGGAGTATAAGGACATATCTCAGGAACCTTTCACTATTGTGTCCCTCAAAGATATCTAGGTAATTTTAATCAATATCAAATTAATTTTTATTTTAAGGTATGAATTATAGTGTAAAGTATACTGTAAAAACGGTTTTAAATAGATTTATTCTTTGGATCCAATGTAATTGAAGTCTGAATGTTCGATTTTTAATGAAGTTTTAATGAAGATTTTCATATGCTTTTTATGCTTAAACTCTGTGACGAAAAAAGAAAAGCTATAAAAGAAAATATTTATTTCAAGCTAATTAAAGCAAAATTATGTTCATTCATAAGAATCTGCATTTGTTCAATACGAATCACATCACAGGCTTCAAAAGTATGTCCCTCGAATTATGACATTTCGACCGTAATGCTTATATTTTCAGATTTTTTGTAAATAAGCTAGTGCGCACGCGATAAAAGCTTATTGAAACTCAAAATTTAAGTAATAATAGAGGGTGAGGGCGAATCTCAACCATTGTGCTCATTTTCTTATGAGAGGAATCATAATTAAAAGGAAATTGGGTGCGTACAAAATTTAAAAAAGATCGCAACACTCATGATACTCCTTGAAATATAACCAAAAGTTTTGAAAAAGTTTATAGATACCTCCTCACGGTTGTTCTTCAGCTTTCTGTGATTGAACTCAAGGAACAAATACTTAATTGCTAACTTGTCGTAGAAAACTATAAATCGTCACAGTCGACATTAACGGTTAAATTAAAAAATTAAAATTTGTTCAATGTAAAATTGTTGATTTACATGTCTCGAGTGATATCACACAAGAAAACTGTGATATTTTTGGTTACTTCAAAAATAATTTTTAGCGTCTTTTATTACATTTTTAACTAATTTTTAATTGTACATCTTCACACTTCTTAACTTTTTCGTAAGTAATTACCCGATTAAGTAATTTCCTTTCATGATTTTATTTTCATTTTCTAATTTTCAAATTTTCGTCAACCAACCTCCAAATGTTTTTAAATACAAATGAAATACCGACAGATCCGCTTCTTTCGAAAAATCAATTTTTTAGTTCTTTAATAACGATTTTAAGGCAATAGCTGTTATCTGTCTGAATGCAAAATATGATTTTGTAAGACTTTTAGAAAATATAGGGAAATTTCCAGTGTTGTGCTTACATAAATTTTGTCGTTTACTTTTTTATTGAAAAGTGAAAGGTTTTTGAGATATGCCCATAACTTCATTTTAAAAAATCAAAAATTAAATTCGGAATTGAAAAATGATTAGTATATTAGATATATTGAATTCGAGGGGTTAACCACTATTGAACTCTTGTTCTTAAATTCTTTTGAATTCATTTTGTATTCTTTGATTTTTTTGAATTCTTTTTAATTCACCTTAAATTCACCATGTATTCTATGAATTATTCTTTTTAATTCACCTTGTATTCTTCACTAAAAAAAATGCCTGGTTAAATTAACCAGAATTCTGGTTAAATATGCCCTTACTATTTTTTCTGGTTAAAGTAATCATAATTTTGATTATTTTAATAAGAATTTCTGATTAGTTTAACCAGAACTCTGGTTACTGTAATCAGAAAAAATAGTAAGGGTACATTTAACCAGAATTCTGCTTAATTTTAACCAGACATTTTTTTGAGTGTTTGAATTTTTTTGAATTTTTCCTCTATACTTTGAATTATTCTTTGGAATTCACCTTGCATTCTTTGAATTCTTTGAATTATATTGGATTCTATTGAATTCTTTGAATTATTTGAATTCTTTGAATTATTTGAATTCTTTAAATTCTTTGAATTCTTTAAATTCTTTGAATTCTTTGAATTCTTTGAATTCTTTCGAATTCTTTCAAATTCTTTTGAATACTTTGACTTCTTTTACTTCTTTCGAATTTTTTAAAATCTTTAAAATTATTTTCAATCTTTTGAATTTTTTGAAATATTTTAAATTTTTTGAATTCATTTGAATTCTTTGAATTATTTGAATTTTATGAATTCTTGAATTCAAGTGTATATCAAAATTGACAGTGGTTAAACCCTCGATTGAATTTAAAATTAGACTGACGTGCAACTGGCTTTTAATTTAGGATTTTCAGGACAGTATTGTACATCTTAATTTTAATTAGGTTCTAAATAATAAATTGCAAGAAGAATATATCTTAAATTTAAACAATCAAAAATTAAATTAGGATTTGAAAAATAATTAGATTATTAGATATATTGAATTCGAGGGGTTAACCACTATTGAACTCTTGACCTTGAATTCCTTTGAATTCATTTTGTATTCCTTGAATTTTTTGAATTCTTTTAATTTACCTTAAATTCACCTTGTATTCTTTGAATTATTCTTTTTAATTCACCTTCTATTCTTTGAATTTGTTAAATTTATCTTGTATACTTTGCATTATTGTCTGGAATCCACCTTGAATTGTTTGAATTCTTTGAATTTTTTGAATTCTTTTAATTCTTCCGAATTTTTTGAAATCTTTTGAATTTTTTGAAATTTTTTGAATTCTTTGAAATCTTTCAAATTCTTTGAAACCTTTCAAATTATTTTAAATCTTTTGTATTCTTTGAAATATTTTAAATTTTTTGAATATTTTTTAATTATTTGAATCATTAGCATTCTTTGAATTATTGAATTCAGATGTACATCAAAATTGACAGTGGCTATTCCCTCGATTGAATTTTCAGGTCAGTATTGGATACCTTAATTTTAATCAGGTTCTAAATAATTAAATTGTAAGGGGAGTATAACTTCAATTTAAAAAATAAAAAATAAAATTAGGAATTGAAAAATAATTAGATTATTAGATATATTGAATTCTAGGGGCTAATAACTATTAAACTCTTGTTCTTGAATTCTTTTGAAGTCACTTTGTATTCTTTGAATTTTTTGAATTTGTTTAATTCACCTTAAATCAACCTTGTATTCTTTGCATTTTTTTGAATTCATCTTGTATACTTTGAATTATTCTTTGGAATTCACCTTGAATTGTCTGAATTCTTTTAATTCTTTTAAATTCCTTGAATTCTTTGAATTCTTTTCATTCTTCCGAATTTTTTCAAATCTTTCAAATTCTTTGAAATCTTTTGAATTCTTTGAAATCTTTCGAATTCTTTGCAATCTTGCGAATTCTTTGAAATCTTTTGAATTTTTTGAATTCATTTGAATTCTTTGAATCATTTAATTCAAGTGTTCATCAAAATTGACAGTGGTTATTCCCTCGATTGAATTTTCAGGACAATTTTGGATATCTTAATTTTAGCTAGGTTCTAAATAATTAAATTGTAAGGGGAGTATAAATTTAATTTAAAAAATCAAAGATTAAATTAGGAATTGAAAAATAATTAGATTTTTATTAGAAATATTGAATTCGAGGGGTTAATCAGTCTTGAACTTTTGTTCTTGAATTTTTTTGAATTCATGTTGTATTCTTTAAATTTTTTGAATTCTTTTAATTCAGCTTAAATCAACTAACAATTAATCAATAAACAGTGGTTCGATTAAATGGCTCGATTGAATTTAAATGTAGACTGACTTGGAACAGGCTTTTAATTTCGGATATTCAGGACAGAATTGGATATCTTAATTTTAAGTAGGTCCTAATTATTTAAATGGTAAAGAGCGTATTTTTCAATTTAAAAATCAAAAACTAAATTATTAATTGAACGAAAAGATTATTAAATTGAATTTAAATTTAGACTGACTTGTAACTGTGATTCGTAAGACGCAACTGGTTTGCTTTTTGGAGACAGGATGTCGAGCATAAAACGTGACTTCATGGACACCCAATTTTAGGTTGGCTTCCAGTCTGGTGCCCCAGGTTGGTTTAGATCGAACATATCGAAACCAATCCAAATCCGTCGATGGTTGATCGAATGTCACAAATGCTTCATCTCGACCTGGTGAGAGTTCCGCAGTAACATCGGATGGACAATCCAAACGTGGTTTGCTATATCCTGTGGCATAAAAACATACACATTTTTGCAAAAAAATTGTTAGTACAGTTAACCTAAATAAGAATTCATATATTCTGTTATTTCAAATTGACAAGTGTTTTAATATTTTTTTTCTAATTTAATACATAATACATTTTTTATGATTACTAGTTTGCATAAATTCATTATTATGATTCCTATTTATTTTGATCATATCTTATTACCCACTTAAAATTTAAAATTTACACAAATACACACACATACACACACACACACACACACACATATATATATATATATATATATATATATATATATATATATATAGGGCATTCCATTCCAAATCGACCACTTTTGACTCCGACCCCTTTCGATTTGGCTG
>JBAGKK010511970.1:0-13919 GCA_037177015.1 Euceroptres primus | reverse complement strand
CTGAGTTAACTTTTTGATTAACGGATTAACGATTAACTGAGTTAACTTTCCGATTAACTGTGCCCAGCTCTGTTGAACATGTTTAAAACTATTTGAAGGTTTGAAAACTGATCTAGTTTAAACTTGATTTTTCGGGAAACTAGAGTCCTCTTTTTTGCGGAACAAATACTTTTTAGGCCACATACGCCAGCTGAAGGGATTACGAAACGAGTTTGCTTTCAGAGTAAGACCTAAAACACTCAAAAATATTAAATGTCCGAGATAGCAAAACGTCTTTAAGCTTCTCGTTTTTACTCTGGACCGGGTCCTCGAAAAGGGAGGAGGATACTTGGGAGATCTTCAACCCTGTGGAAGATCTCGAAGCGAAAGTAGTGCTCGAAGAACGAAGGAAGTCGTCTAGTACAGAAAGAGAGAGAAAAAGAGAGAAAGATAGAATGAAGAAGAACAAGAATGAAATACGACCTTTGCTTTCAAATTATTGTATAATTGTATATGGCCAAGGAACAAAGTCGGATGGAGACCAGCGGCGTAATAAAGGATGAACGTTTTTATAAAAAAAGTCGACTTTTAATCCCCTCCTCTCTCTCTCTTTCTTTCTCTCTCTCTCTCTGTTTCTCGCATCCACCCCTCTCTAATCTTTTCTACCCTTTTCATCCCTCCTTACTCTTTCTCGCCCTTTTATATCACGGCGAGGATCCTTGAAGGCGAAACTGGTTTTTACTCAGAGAAAAATGTCGGATGAAAGAGTCAATACGGAAAGCACAAGCACTCGTGCAACGGAGATTTATGAATTTGCTATCGTCTTGAAGGCAGCGGCTTTTTCTTCTTACCAACAAGTGTGGTGAAGCGATCAAGCTTTTCTGAATAGACCCAATGAAGATGTTGTGAGCAGAGCGACCTTTTCTCTTCTGATGGATGGTTTCTCTTTTCTGGCAACCAACCCGATTACAATATTTTATTTGCCTTTGCTTTTCACGTGTTTCGCTTTTTCAGGTTTATCTGTTGGTTTTAGCAACGTTATCGAATCCGCGGTATAACTTGCCGCTGCGCTTTGCGCATTCCAATATCGGATCTGAGCTGGACAGAAATGGGATATGGTTGATGGGTCCTCACTCCAGTGAGTGTTTGATATCCTAATGGGAGTTCGTAAAACGAACTTGACTGGAAGCGTTATATCACCCGTCAAGGTTCTACGCTGGGTGTTTGTGATTGGTGATCAATGATTTCACATCAGTACCTCAAACGTTTCGGGATGCAACCACATCTTTCTGATGCGAGCATTAATTTTCGTGGGGGACGTTAAAAAAGTTAAAAACGTTAAAAATGTTAAAAAAGTTAAAAAACTTTTTTAAATTTGGCACTAGTTCAAATTCTTCTTTTTCGTGGGGAACCTTTAATTTTTTCAAAATAAATACGGAAAATATAGGATTCTTTAATTATCCAGATTTTCCAGAAACTACTTCAATCCTGACGAAAATTTTATACTCCTTTAGAAACTTTCAAATTCGATGAGTCTTCTTCTTCTTCAGACTTTGAAGGAGAAGTCTTTGAAAACTTTCCAGGGCATTGAAGAATCTTTCAGAGACATCCAAAGTCTCAAATTGTACAAAAAATACCCAAAATCTTTTAAAATCCTCCATAATTTTCTAAAATCCTTTATAGAATATTCTAGAACCTTCCAATATATTTTATGTTCGTCTTGACTCTTCTAGAGATATCCAGACTTCTAAAATCTTTTAGAATTTTCAAAAATTACTTAAAATTTGTTAGCATTTTCTAAAATATTCTAGATTATACATAAATGAATTTTGGGAGCCAAAGGTCAAATAAACAAAAACGAAGATTTAAGTTTAAATTGGCTGCGTTTCGGACGCTATGTGGTCCCTTTTCAAGCCTGCAGTAAATTTATTATAAAAAATTAATTTAAAAAATAAATAAATTCTTCACATAATAAATCAACATAATCATAGCGATAAAAATAGAAGTTAAAAAAATTATCTGACAATAGTAAATAAATAGCAATTAAAATATTATCTGACATTAATTGTAAAGACAATTGAAAGAGCTAAGGATTTAGTTAAATCGGAGGTTATTGAATCATTCCTCATCCCAACATTGTGATTCATTATCCAAATGTTTAAGCGAAAACTGAATGAAATTATAATTTGTATATTAATGTTGACAATAGTAGTCATTAATATCATTGTTGAAATAAAGAAATTCAAAATTATGTCAAAACAAATTTGGTAAGGTGAGGTTAAGTTACGGAAGTGCATAAATGAAATTATAATCACAAAATGATCAAAAAACTTGAAAGACATATACTTGAGACTGGGCATGATTTTGATTTTCAACATCCAAAAATTTTAGCTTCCAAAAAAAAATTTTAAAAACGTTTAACTATTGAATCTTTCTTCATTAAAAAGAAAAGAAATGTGTTAATCTTACGTACGATAATTCCAGACTTCCAGATTTTTATAGTTTATTATGTAAAAACTAATTTTAATTTAAAATTCAATTTTATTTATAATTTTTGATTTCAGTGTGTTAAGAATGCACTAATTGACCTTTAATGGATGACTTTGTGAACACTTGTTGAAATTTGACTGTTGAAAGATTGCTTGTAAACCGCGTTTCTGCTCTTCAAAAATTTCTCCTGATTTATCAAAAATGTGAATTTTATTAAACAAACTTACTTTGGTTTATCAGAAATAGCAACAGTGTGTACTTTGGTTTATCCGAAATCGCAACAGTGTGTATTTCGGTTTATCCAAAATCGCAGCAATGTGTACTTATATTAAATTTGGTAAGTTTTTTGATCATTTTGTGATAATAACCTCATTTATGCACTTTCGTAACTTAACCTCACTTTATCAAATTTCTTTTGACATTATTTTGAATTTCCTTATTTCCACAGTGATATTAATGGCTATTATTGTCAACATTAATATACAAATTATAATTCCATTCATTTTTCGCTTAAACATTTGGATAATGAATCGCAATGTTGGGATGAGGGATGATCCAATAAACTCCGATTTAACTAAATCCTTAGCTCTTTCAATTGTCTTTACAATTAAAGTCAGGTAATGATTTAATTGCTATACTTGTTAAGTACTACTGTTAGATAATTTTTTAAACTTCTATTTTTGTCGTATGATGATTTATTGTGTGAAGAATGTATTTGTCATTATGAATATGATGATTTATTATGTAAAGAATGTATTGATTTATTTTAATTAATTTTTTATAATAAATTTACTGTAGACTTGAAAAGGGACCATATATCGTCTGAAACGTAACCAATTTAAACTTAAATCTACGTTTTTGTTTACATATTTGACCTTTGGCACCGAAAATTTATTTATGCATCAAAGATAAGGCCGAAACTGAATAAGGATAAATTTTTCTACATTATATTCCAGAACTATCCGGAATTTTCGAGAGACTTGTGGGCTCTTGTAGAATCTTCTACTCTTCCAGAATCCTAAACATATCCTCGAAAACCCCCTTATATTCTTTCAAAATCGTCTAGGATAATTCTCAAGAATATTTTAAGTCGATTGATATACATTAAAATTTTCTATAATTTTATTTTCCTTCAGAAGTCCTCTTTTATTTAAACAAAGTACCCTATTTTTGGCAAATTTTTCCTGCTTCTCCTGTATAAAAAAAAAATTGGAACTGTGAGCCCAACAAGTAGTAATTTTGTTTGATTTCTTTAAAAGACGTAGACAGGTTGATTTAGTGTTCTCAAAACGAAAACGAAAACTAATCTTTGCTGGGAAGATCTGAAGGAAACGATATACTACGAAAGCAGAGAAGAATCTCAGTGACAGTATTAAAAGGGCCCAGAACGAAATCGTATATAGGATCTGACGATTTCTGGATGCTGGCCAAGGTCTGCCAGAGCCACAAAGGAAAAAGCGAAAATGTATTTGCGAATTTATGTTAACCGTAAAGACCGACTTCTTTTGTAACAGGCCCAGAAATCATTTTCCTTTCATCCCCATTCTTTAAATTTCGCAACTTTTTCTCTCCATTGAGAATCATCTCGTAGATAAATATATCCCGCCAATATTTTCAACTAAAATCAACTCCGACTCGTATTTTTCATTTTAGCCAAAAGAATTAAGTTTAGTTCCAGAGACATTGTAATTTTTAGACTCAATTTCATTTTGGATTCTAGATTTCAATAACAAATTTGGATCTATTTTCTTTATAGTACTTTTTTAAGTGTTTTTAAATTCTAAATCTTGTGAAGATATCCATTTCAAATACGAAGTTGTATACAGAGGTAAGGAAGAAATTCGTCCGATCACTCTAAACTCTAAAGTCCAACTGGAAGGAAGACGGTCGAGGGTTTGTGGTCAACCTGATTTCCCTGGCGACCGGAAGTGTCGTTTCAACCTCGTCCACCCGGCACATATTCTGGGAGAAATAGTCTATCTCGACTAGGGCAATCTAGCACCCATGATTCTAATCTCTTACTATTACGACACTCTCTGCCTTTTAAAAATATTAGTAAAATTATCAGAAGAACTCTCTCTACATTAGTCAGTGAAAAATGACGGAAAAACATTTAAATTTGACTGATGATCAGTAACATTGACTGAAATTTCAGTGGAAAAAATGATATGCTGAAAACTCGCAAACACTATTTTTTAAGAATATCTCTTTGAGCTTCAGAAGTGATAAAGTAAAAAAATGTTCGATTGACCGGTACCAAAAGCGTTATTCGTTTATCGCTGGTCTCTCTGATCACCAAAGAGAGCACCAGAGATTCGATTCTGTTCAATGGTTCGATTCTTGGCGATAAATTTTGCTTAGACAAGACCGAGCGGCTGAAATGCGATCTGGGACTCTGGCGAGAGTCTTCCGGTCTGGCGCGAAAGAGGTAAGTCTGAGGAAAAGCCCTCCTGGGAATGTTCGTTCTCAGAGCCGCGATTACTGTTACCTGTATCTGTACCTGTGCGGATTGCTACGACCTACATTGATTTATCTCAGATTCATCTGGTTACTGGGATTATAAAATCTCGCAATTTTTCCTTGGCATGCATTTCTCAAAGGCAGGCCAATCGAGATCTTACAGCTAAATCAGATGGATCTTAATTGGAAAGATTTATTGCCATCTCACAGAATTTCACTTAGATCTTGTGATTCATCAAATATTTTTTAATTCATCTACATTCTAGAAAATATTACTTCATTTGTTACATTAAATTTAGAAGGGAATCAATCAAATCAATCAGTCGCGATAATCGATCCAACCGCTGTCAACATTTATTTTATACATACGAAATTTACTTATTTAAATACAATTAATGTTATATGGGTGCTTTTCCAGAAATAGGGCACTTTTGACAAGAGTAACTTTCTTTACAAAAATATTTCAAATTTTATTTTCGTTTCATTAGTGCAGTTCATTGACTCAAAAAACAGTAGTCTTGAAAATATCCGAGCCTAAATATTATTTTTAGGTGTTTATTTTCAAGAATTTCGAAAATTATTGTCAGCAATTTTTCAGAATTTACATCTTTGACACGATCTCACTGAGAATTCATTTCTGAAAACATTTTAGACTTATGATTTCGAATTTCAAATAAAATCTTTAATATACTGAACCAATATAAAAAAATTCAACAGGAATAAAATCTTTAATTAAATAAAAATGTAATAATTTTAACCCCATTAACGGCTAACTTAAAACCCGTTAATTAAAAATTCTGAAAAAATCCAGGAATAATTTATGGTCATTTTCAGATCAATTTTTGTAAAAAAAATCATGTTTTTAATTTTCTCGGTTTATATTACACTGAGGAAAAAATGCTATTGAATCTATAGCATCTCTGCCAAAAGAATGTATACTATAGATTTTAAAAAATATGCTGTAAGAAATAATAAATATGGTACAAAATATTCTAGCGTATTTTTTTGAATCAATAGTACACATGCTTTTGGCAGAAATTCTATAGGTTCAATAGCATTTTTTTCTCAGTATAATTATACGATAACTTATAACCACGTTACGAGATGCGGAATAGTCCACTTTGATTTAATCCACGTATTTATTTTGCAGAATTCTAAGCTTATTAAATGAAATTTCAAAAAAATCGAAAATAGTAGGTGGGACGTATATGTCCCACTGGTCGTTAAACGGTTAAGTATTTCAAATAATTAAGAAATTTAAAATCATTAATTTTTAGTTTACTTGAAGGCGAGTTAATATTCCTTGCAATTTTTATTTAGAACCTCAAGGAAGCCAGGCTTAAAATCTATCTTAAAATCTACCTGGTTTGATATATTTGGTGACCGGAGTTTACAAACCATAGAAAAACGCAAACTATAGTCCCAAAACTGCATGAATTAAACTTTTCTCTGGAGAATATATTCGAATCTACTTCCTTGAAACAACTATTACGTTAATACTGACTTATTTTCTAAAATGTGACCGATTTACGCACGACCGGAGTTTACACGTAATAAAAATACGCAACATTTTATCTTATTTTTTAACACAGTGTGCCTAAAATGCGTTTTTACACACCCATATTAGTGCGTAAAACGGCTTATTACGATATAGTGTTTTACGCACTAATATGGGTGTGTAAAAACGCATTTTGCGCACACTGTGTCAAAAAATATCGTTTGTAACTCATGCGTACGATTTACCTACTTGTGGTGATCGGGTGTGTAAAACCGCATTTTACGCACATGTTGCATAATATACTATTATATTAGTTTAAATGAAAATTTTGCTATTTTTACTCTGAAATTATACGTCGATGTAATATGTGGATCTAGTTATCCAAGATTTATGGTTTTAATAATCAAAAAATTCAACAGAATAGTCGGAAAGTCATCCAAATGTAAACACCGGTCGCCAACAAAAAAATTTCGGAGAAACTGTTTAAACGAGTTTCTAACTATGTTTACATATATTTAATTAAACACGTCTAGCATGGAATCATAGTTTTTGAGATACGATTTTGAAAGGTAACAATCAAAATATTCATTATATTCATCTTACTTATAATAAACTTTCCTAAAGTTGGTCACTTACATGTGAGGAACAAAGAAAGTTTATTTTTTGGGTATATACTTTTAGTATATACTATATAGACTTGTGCAATAAATATATACAGTACACTATATTATATTTCGCTTGTATAAGTAAATGTGATATAAATGTGATATAAGTAAATGTGATAAAGAAGAATAAATCTACCAAATTTTAAAATGATTGGAAATATTTTCTCAAAGTTATTATGCGGGAAAGCGAAAGTGACCTCTTTGTGGAAAATTACACATTTTTAAATTCCAAGACAGCAAAATCCATCAATAGTGAGAATCGATCTCACCGCTGCCATCATTATTTGATACATACGAAGTTTATTTATTTAAATAAAATGAATGCTATATGTGAATTCCAAGATAGCAAAATCAATCAATCCATCGTGAGAACCGAGAGTAAATAAATAAACAAACTTCATATGTAACAAGTAAATATGGCAGCGGTGAGATCAATTCTCACTATTGATAGATCGATTTTGGTATCTTGAAAATCAGATAACATTAATTCCTTTCTAAATTTAATGTAACCAATGAAGTAATATTTTCTAGAATGTAGTAGGTTTAAAAACATATTTGATAAATCATGAGATCTAAGTTGAATTCTTATTTAAATAAATAAACTTCGTATGTAACAATTAAAATCATGAAACGTCAAGGATCTTATAAGAATATTGAATCCGTTATTTAAGACCTTTAGTTTCGCTCGCTTAATTATCGTTTATCTCGTCCGAATGCATGACTGAAATATAATATTAAATCAATAATGATTATAGAAAAAAAGTTTGAAAGGGCTTTTTTTTGTGGAACCAGGTGCACGCGGGGCAGAAATCATCACGCCAAGAGAAACGGCAATGCGATAGGGTCGAACGAGGGTGGAACGGCGGAATGAAACGTGGGAGGGGGTTGGAACACGGTCCACCGAACACAGTTTGTTCTTTCCGGGCCGCTGATCTGTGCAATCTTTTCACAAATCCGGGTTACAGCAGCGAACCCGAAACGCTCGACTTGGACTCTTGTTGTCAGCGGGTATTTCGTCATCCTTTACTCTCGAGTATTCCTGCTTGCTTCCGAATAATCGGCCGATTCCAGAAAACTACCTGCTGATAAAAAGAAACGTAACAAACAAAAGAAAAAATCCAACAAAGCTTTATTTTCTTATTGTTAAAATGAATGCTGGTAATAACTTATCTATCTGTATTTTATTATATCAACAACTTATTGGATACATATTTGCATAAAATTTATTTATCTAGTTTGGAAGCATGATATAATTTTGAATATCTTAGTTAGCTGGATGTTCTGACCAGGTCAAGGATGCCCTCATCTGTTTGCGCATCCTTGGAACACTCTTGAGCAATTAATTCGGTTAATTAAGGTGAGCCGGAAGTTTAAATACAGGTATAATGAAGTGAGAATCTGCTTTCACAGGTTCACGAAACTTATTGTGTTCATGTTCTCCCAGATTCTTGACAAACTCTTGTTTCTTGATACTATATCTATTAAAAGCTTTTAAGAAACAAAATTTTATGAAAAATTCATGTATGCATCAATTTATGCATGCATCAATTCATTAAGATACAAAGAAATGAATTTATCAAAGCGTCGAGACAGTAATTATTGGTTTTCACTTGGAATTATGCAAAGTTAAAATCCAAGTCAAAAAAATTTAATTTAATGTGATTATATAGGTAGATAATTATTAAACTGCTCTTATGTCGTGATGATTGCATCGATAAGTATCCACTCAAATCAGAACCGATGAATGCATTGTTGATTTGGCGACAATTTATGCGAACGCACATCTCGTGGTCTCATTTCAATCACGGATTATTCAGGTACACCTGACAAGCTCTCCATCAAAGTGTATTCATATAAACAATTATATCGACAGCATTATTAAATCATTAATTTGTATTCCACCGAGCTTTCCGAGTGCAGCCAACAGTTCACTAATTAACGAAACGATTCTGTTGATCCGACAATAAACTCTGGATAATTTCTTTTTTTCGAGTGTTTTATGCAACCAGGTCGCATGAATGTGTAACTCGTTGTTTCGGCGATGTCACATAGTTCAATTTGTCCTTTTATTACATTCGAGAATACATATTCATGGAGCATAGAATCTGTTGCAAAAAACATTACTGTTAAAAAGAGTATGAATTCTGACGGCCTGTTCCGAGTACTTTTGAAAGTTTAATGACGAATAGAATAAAATCACTATTAGAACAAATAAATGATGTATATTCTATTATTTTCATTGTTTGATTTTGAAATCGGCATTGGAAACAATTAGATACAATCTTTTTGATGTTGAGTATTGACATATGCTTAACATAATGAATCATTATCGTTATCATTATTACAGTAAGCTAAGCACAAGCAAACATATTGGCGAGAAATATGTATACGTATTCGAAATGCGATTATACGTTGCGGCATCATCGATGCATGGACCAATGGCTAAATGAATGCTTGTGCTGCTGTTTGCAGCAAATCTGTCAGTCAGCGAGCTCTAACGCGACGATCAGGCTTCGCGCGTCATTCGCGCAATTAAATATTTGCCAACGACCACTTCCGATCGCCCTTCGCATGACGGCAAGCTGAATGACACTACATTGCGCCGTTCGACTCTTCTCTCGGGTAAAAAACAAAGTCAGTCGTTTTATTACTTTGCGGTTCGACGTGTTGCAGAGTAGATTCAAATATTTGTGAATATATACGCGTAAAAAGTCTCATTCATCCAATAAACGTGCCAGTTGCCCACCCAAAAGTTACGCTTGGCATCTTGCCATCAAAATCACGATTTCAATGATTATTTTACCATTTTTAATGGGACAGCTCTGATGAATTGATCCAAGCTCGATTAAAAAAAAAAAAAGATAAATAAAGATTCATGGAGGTCTGTAGTTAGGTTACAACCCGAGTGAAAATTTTAAGCATATTTTGAACCTTTAATAGTAGGACTAAACTTTTAATAGGACTTATGGTTTAATAGGACTTATGGTTTAATAGGACTTATGGTTTAATAGGACTTATGGTTTAATAGGACTTATGGAGGGTTTAATTTCTTTTGTACTTAAGTCCTCGTTTAGTCCTAAAAGTGGCAGATATTTCCGGTTCTGACACTTTTGGGGTTAAAAGAGGGCCCACTTTAAAAAATTTAAACCCTCTTTTGAACCTTTTACATTCTATTCTAAAATACGAGCAGCGACGCCATTGAAAATATGATCGCCAACCCTAGAACAAATAACAACACCAAATGCATGAGACCGAATTTTATTTTTTAAATAATATAGCAATAACAATATTTTGTAAAAACAATTTTTAAAAATAAATTTTTAAATGCAAATGAATTAAAGCAAGAAATGAAATTTTTAAAAAAGAATGAATTAAAGCAAAAAATGAAATTAAAAAAAAAGGATTGTGAAGATTGTTTAGATTAATAACTGTTAAAGTTAATTCTAAAAAATTTTCAAAGATATATTGATTTATTGTGTTATTTAAAAAATTAAATTTGGCACGTGTACTTGGTGTTGATATTTGTTCTAGAGCAGACAGAGTTCTAGAGAAAGTAAAGAAAAAAATTTTCTAGAGAAAATAAAAAAAAATGAATTAAATGTAAAAAAATATTTATTTGTATTATTATCAACTTAAGTATACAGAAAATGCTTGAAACTCCAGAATACTTAAAAAATGTAAAAAAAACTTTCAATTCAAAATATTTTCAAGAGATAAATACTTTAGTCCTAAAAAGTATACAACATGTCCAGATTTCACTTGCCGAATGAATCGACTCGGTTTATAAATGTTTAGTAAGGATTCCCATCGCCAATCGATTTACCTACTCTGTAATAAGAAATTTAGGTAAACAATTAATATAATATAAATATATCGCGATAAGGTAAGAACAAAGAAATATACCAAATACCCCTATAAATAATTTAATATGTAGTGCTTGTCGATCGCCGAGTTTTTCCGTTGTCGAGTAATTTTTAACATTTCATAAGGTGGTCTCGTTTTCTAGGAGAACTTCCCAGACTATGACTTTTCAATTATCAGTGACTTTTCTGTCTGTAATCAAAATATGTTATTTTATCCTCAGGACAAATAACTTCTTCCTTCCTGTTGCCATAACTTCTTGTGAAAAATATAAAAAGCCACAGATAATTCACTGACCATTTGTGTAATGAAATTAGATTTTCGAATAGTTTCTTGAGCTGAATTGCACACGACACTTGACTTACTTGGTAATTATTTCTCACGATCCGCAACAACGACAAAACTGATAGTCAATACAGTGAACACAAATGGCCACTTATAGCGCGTGATATAAAAAATGAAATTCGTGTTATATTTCTAAATTTCGATAAAACACATATTTGAATGGACGCGCATGTAGAGTATTGTTAATAGAATAAAATAAATACTCCTCATAAATCAATGAGTATAAAAATTCATTAAATTTACTATTTTTAATCAGTTTTGGATGCAAATAGGAGGACGGACGCAAATGCGAACCTAGTGATTAACTTGATGAAGCTCTATAAGCCGCCTGGTTATTTTATTTCGCATGTAAAATACAACATTTTTAACATTTAAAAAAATTACAAGTGGTGTCTCGTATAAAACTTAACTAAACTGTGTCCATTGAACGAAAAGTTACTAAATAAAAGTAGAACGTATGTACATATGTACACGGAGAAAATTTATTTATTAAAATTTACCCAATTAGTTCGGTAAATGGAGGACATTACTGCATTTAGAAATAGTTTACAGTTATTTTACGATTTAATACAAAACAGAACTATAAATAATACAAAATAGTTGTGTAAAATCTCAAGTCCAAAAGTGAAAATTGTGATATGTAATAATTGATGTAAGGATTTTATTATGTTCATACCAATATGTTAAAAAAGAGCACAAAGTAATATAAATGTTTGTTAAATGAATTATATAAAGTTTACTTTCGTGTGATATTAACGATTTACTTAAAAGGAAGTACACTCAAACCTCCATTTAAGTCAGATTTTGGGCATTATCTTAGTTAAATGGAGGCTATCCTCGAGCACCTCTGAACACAAACAGTCAGGGCCGTACGAACCACTTTCAGTCGTGATAATGTAAATTATGTAGGAATAATATGAATTACGTAATTGAATTGTGTATGCATGTAAATTTTTTTACCATAATGGATGAAAATTTTTAAATGACGATGAAAAATTAATGAAAAAATAATTTTCAACGTGTTTTTAAAAATAAGTGTAAAAGGCGAATTGATACTGCTCGGTCTGTTGCTACTTGGTTGTTACGACCGACTTGACGGCCGTTACATCCATCTCTACCCTCAGGCCCCGTCCCCCAAAATGGCGCCGCGTGAAATTCTAGTAATGAGAAAAATAGAGGGAAGTAATATTGAGGTTCCAGTATATAGATTGAAGAATTTTTTTGAGAGATTTTCACTTTTATTACGAGAGGAATTACGCGACAGTTAGGTAAAATAAGAAGCGCTAGGGACGTCAACATTCTCAGGGCTGAAGTTTAAAGCCAAGTCCCACGTAGAAACTTTAACATTTTTAAATTTCGGATGATATTGTAAGATTTCAGAAAATATCCAAATATATAGACTATCCTTTCCTCAAAATAAATATACTTATTAAGTTACTAAATAAAAGTAGAACGTATTGAATATTTTTATGTTAACAAAACATGGTTGTAAAAGTAAAATACTACACTCATCGCTGGAAATGGGGCCGCTGTAAATAAGGCCGGCTTTATGGTCGTTCACGCTTCACTGATTCTCTCCCCCCCTCTGAGCGTCCCTTGACGGGCGACACTGAAGGCCATCGCTCGAATAGTCAGGGCCGCCAGAAGTTGTTTACATAGCGACTCTCTGCGCATTTACTTTTGTACGTTCAGAGACAATATTTGCGATCCTGAATGTTGACATAAGAGTGCTCGCTCGTCACTTTAAATTCGGTTCAAACTGGATTTTAATAGCATCGACTTTAAGGCCGTCTACCCCCAAGCCCGGCTTTATTTCAAGCGATGAGTGTACCTATTTATGTATTTTATTCATATATTCATGCACATAAGTTTCATACATGATATTAAATAAATCCTGTGAAAGCGTATTTGTTTGCATTTTTGGTCTTATTCCTTAAATTCTAACCTAATCTAATTTCTTAAATTTTATATAAATTTAATTTTTTAAGTTTTTAATGTTTAATTTTAATCGCTTGAAGTTTGATATTGAAAATTAAACAATTTATGGTTTTAAGGTCACAAAATTTTAAATAAAAAATTATCCAATGTTTGATATTGAAAATTAAACAATTTATGGTTTTAAGGTCACAACATTTTAAATAAAAAATTATCCAATGTATTCACTTCCTATAAATTTATAAGCTCATTTATTGATAAAATGTTATAGTAAAAGAAATTTCGATGATACGGGGACCAGATAATTTTTTGTACGATCCTGACGAACTCGTACTTTATAGCCGAGATTTTTTTCCGATACTCCAAGTGTTAGGTTAGCCGTGAGGTTTAGTTGTTAGCAGGGTTGTGCAAATAAAATACCCGAGGTAAATTACATGGTTTTTTAGAGTAATTTACCAGGTACTTTAGTGCTTAGTTTATTACATGATGTAAATTACCTCAAACATAACCTAACTTTCGAAAACAGATTGTGACGCCATTCTCCGTCAGTAAAATCACTTGCCAACAGAGCATTATCCTTCGCAGGTAAACAAACTTTGAAGTTAATCTAACTTTGAAATTATAAATAATTTCAAGCATATATTATCGGTCATACGATCATTTATTATAAAATTGAGTTTACAACA
>JBAGKK010511959.1:0-13920 GCA_037177015.1 Euceroptres primus | reverse complement strand
TCCAATAGGACTGCACTTTACCCAAGTTTGAGCCCGATCGATTTTTGGGGTTGGGGCAGTTGAGAAATAATGCCCCACATATTCTGGATCTTATGATGCGGGCAGCACTTGGTATTAATAAATTTTATTACGTTTTTCTAGTGATTTAGCTATTTTCTGATCGGCAAGAGGCCACTAACAAAGAAACAGAGATGGGCCCAGGTATTGAGGTATTCCTCTTTCTTTCTTGTCGAGCCATTGATAAGTGAACACGTGTGTTTAAGCTCCGTTCTTTTGTCGTGCCGAGAAATTTGAGTTCCGCGGAGCGGCAACTATGTTACGTTATGTTATACCATATGTTAAGCTATATTCTCGAGGAGTTAAAGAAGCGGAATAATTTTGCTGAAAGGGTCGACCGGGTGGTCGAGCAGCGTTCTTTTGATAAGCGACTCGTTCTTTGTGAATTACGGTAACGTAAAATTAACTTTTTGGCGTGGCCTGGTCGAAGCGTCAGGGGGCGCCATTTTCTATCGACCAGCACCACGTGCCTTTTCCGCAGTGAGCGGGCGATTATTGTTCAACGAGTTAATGCTTTAAGAGGGAATTTAGGAAGATCTCGAGTAGATTCATATTTTTCGTACCTTATTTTAAGTAACTTATTTTTTACGGCTTGATTTGTTCTATGGTCGATTTTCGTCGCCACAAGAGCGTCTTTGAATTGAAAAATCGAGTCTTATATGATAACTAGGTAAGAGCGGCCTCCCTGCTTCTTCTTTTTGCGAATCTTATTTTTTCTCTGGTAAATAGAGCGGTTTTGCATTATTGTGAAGTAGAGCGGTTTTCCGTAGTTGTTAAATGGCGTGGCTTCCCCGCTAACCACTCCCTTGTAAATTTAAGATCATTAATTTAGTTATATCTTTAGGATATGTGTAAATATTATTCTTAAGCAGACTCACTGCAGTTCAGTCTGTTCAACAAAAAAGGAATCGCGATTATTCGTATACCATAAAAGATATTTAATTTCTCTTTTTTTTACATTAAAGGCACCTAAAAGAGCTACGGCGAGAATATTCGTTAGTTTCAGTATCGCTCGAACTGTCGTAGAGAGCACACGTAAATCGAAATGTCTCCTGCGTACGCGAAAAGGTTTGAAGCTGTCTTCTTGTGCTCACATCCGCTGGGTTTAAAAATGAAGCAAGCTGCATGTGCAAAATACATTAAAAAGTCGAAAAAATTTGTGCAACAGTAGGTGCAGCGTTTTAAAGCCACAAAAAGTGTCGATGATTTGCCTGGAAGAGGCAGTTCTCGAGAAACGACGCCAAAGGAGGACAAAGTCATCCTACAGTTGTTTACGCGAATCCCCACTATAACACTGCGTCAAGCTAAGAGTAGGCTAGCTAAAAAGGGGATAGAACGCAGCATAAACACTATTCGAGACCGTTTAGACAAGGTTGGAGTACAGTACCGTACGACGACACAAAAACCCCTGCTTTCGGAAACCCACATGACCAAACGCAAGGCGTGGGCTGCAGAAAATATTGACCGTGACTGGTCAAATGTTGTTTTCTGATGAAGCGTCATTCTGGGCATGGGTTTCCGCAAAACATGCCTGGTCTACCGCTAATAAGCGTTTCGTCCAGCGAACCGTAAAACACCCCATAAAAATTCATGTTTGGGGATGCTTTTCCAAGGGTGGTTTTGCCTGTTTAGAGCTTTTTACGGAGAATTCGAATGATCAGAAAATGCTTCAAATTTATCAGTCTGGTCTTTTGAGATCAGTAAAGAAATTATTTGGACCTCAAAGTGAAGATTGGGTCTTGAAAGAAGATAACGACCCTAAACATCGCAGTCGCCTCTGTTGTTGAAATTTTTGTAAAACCAGTAGCTTTCGAATGACTCTTATCCCAATTTCGTAACATAAAAATTAACAAAGTTATTCGATTTGTTTATCAGAGAAAACGCACCCCCTTTTTGTAGTCATTTTTGACCAACTTAATTATTAAAAATCAACTGTCTCCAAAGTGTACATGATAGTACAACTTTTTAGGATTACAAATCGTCCAATTTAATTGATTTGACACCTCTTCCCTGTGGGTATTGAATTTTAAAAGACAGTCAGTTTTTTAATAACAAATAGCTTCTCTCAAAAACTGTTTATTATTTTGAGTTATAACTTTGCACATTATCACAGCATGCCAAAAGACTTTCAGAGACTTTTAACAGTCTACATGTATTTTTGCAAAAATAATCCCATATAAAAAAGGCCATTTTAGCAAGGTTTTATTACAATTGCAAGTAAACAAATTAATCAATTTCAACGTTCGACACACCAGATTGTAGATCTTTTTAATACCTACAATTTACAATTAAACTTTTTTTCTCACAGATTCATAGTTTGGCCGCAATCTTCAAAAAACATGATTTCACTAACTTTGAAAATTGCGTGCATCGTTACAAACTCAAATCTCTTGTACATAAGAGCAAAAAATTTAGCGATCAGTTGGAGGTAAATGAAAGAAACCAAATTCAATCATATTAGCGTTATTTAAAATCACCAAAAAAATATTTTAAACTACATATACTGATAATAAAAGGTTAAAATAGTTATAAACACAAATTCTCTCAATTACCTATTCGTTAAAACAATCGATTAATTCACATGTTTAATGTCGTCAATAGTTTCGAAAATACTGATATAAAAAGCGCTAAACTTGACATGATACCTATCAATCTATTATGGAATCAATCGAAATAATAAACACAAAAGTATTATAATTTTAAATTCTTGAGTTTAGGAAAATAAGTGCGATTTAAAGTATCAATATCTTGTTTCTTGTTAATACTATTGTTGTTACATTTAATGTGTACCATTTCAGAAATAAGTCTTTTGACATAATTTGATTCGCGATCGACAATTCTAGTATTTTCCCAGTCCAATTTGTGGTTTAAATTGAGATGTTGATTAACACTCACTGTTCAAATAATTACCATGTTCTTTAATACGCGTCCATAAAGATCTTTTTGTTTCACCTACATAAGAAGCTGGACAATCTTTGCATTGAAATTTGTACACAACATTAGTTTCATCCCATTTTTTTGTAGCATCTTTGTCCAGCTTAACAATGGAGTTCAAACTTTTTTTAACCTTAGGAATCGTAGCAATGCTATAATTCTTGAAAACAGAAGATAATTTTTTGAAGTTATTGTTAGAAGGCAAACAAATTTATACTTGTTGAGAGTATAAACGGTTCTGATGTTTTTTATTTACACTTTTGTTTCGAAACTTAATTTTATTCATATGAATTGTAATATGTTTATTAATAAAATTGATTGGATAGTCGTTTTTGTTTAATATTTGTTTGATTTTAGTTAGACTATCGTTGTGAAATTCTTTATTTGACAATAATATCGCTCCGTCTTCAAGATTAAAAACAATATTTTTCTTCGTGCTGGGCGGTTCGAAGTAAAATTGACGGATCTGTTAGAGAAAGAAAATTTATGAAACCAATTAGTAATAATAGCATCCTTTTTTCGAATTAAAGTTAAATCCAAAAAATTGATTTTTTGATTCTTCTCTGGTTCAAAAGTGAATTGATTAAATGAATTAAAAATGTTGATGACAAGACCGATATCCTTTTTTTTGACAGATAGGATTGTATCAACAACATATCGATAATAAAATAATGGAATGCAATTATTGTGTTTTTTTAAGTTTGTCAAGCAATAATTCTCCAAATCATCCATCACAATTTCAGCGCTTTATGAAAAATTAAAGTCAAATTTTGAAACTTCCAAAACATGCTTATGGCCAATCGAAAGGTCTCGAAAAACTTTAACGAAAAGGTCAAAGAAACATTTTTTTACAATTAATTATATTTATAAATTTTCTGCACAACCTCCGTGAAAAACTCGACTATTATTCAGTTTTTAAACACTAGTGCGCGGCCATTCCAAAGTAACGGATGGGACTTTTGCACGCATAAAAACTTGAAAAAGTCTTATTTAAAACAATTATATCTTGTTTAAACTAGGCTATCTGTACAAAGATGCATGAACTTGAAATTTTCCAGATTCAAAAATTTAATTAAAGTGAATAATTTTGATGTTATAAGACGAAAAAGAGAGTAACGGATGGGACTCGTACGGGACTCACTTCCAGACTTACCTTTACTTTCAATCAGAACTCTGCGAATTGAGAATAGTTACGACACCAATTTTTTTTTAAAAGCAAATTTTTTTTTGAAAGCATGTCCGTGACTCCCTCAGCCATGAAGGGGGGCATCAAATCTGGCTGATCAAGTATGGACTGATAGTACCCATCCATGGACTCATGCACACATGTATGAGTATTTATACCAAAAGGTGTGCATCATATCCGGTCCAGGTGGTCGCCAGTTTTTTGACCTCAAGATTCTGGTGTCGTCAGAGGTTATTACGTTGGTTACCGCCATTTCCAGAATGTTGGACATGTTTTTTCTTTCGAGGTCAAGCCACAGTGCTTCCAAGTTGTTGTTGTTATTTTTTCTCCGGACAGGCTCCCCATATTTAGCCATCTTCTTTTAACGTCTGAGCTTGTCCTTGGGCTTTACCGATTTCACGGTAGAACCGTTTTTCGTCCGCCTTAAAAGCCTTATTCTGCTCTTTTCTGGCGTTAGACTTTTTGTATTTGCGCAGCAGCGCAGTTAGGACAGCTAGTATCTGCCGGAAGGTGTCAATTACTTCGTCCAACATCGAATCGGTTGCTCCATATCCGACATTTTGTGAACGAAGGATGTCTGCCACGCGACGGGTCAGCCTCTGGGCTCTGTTGCCTCTTCTATATTGAGTCAACCTGCCCAGTTTGCATCTTAGTTTGCTGACCTCGTTTTCGATTCGTCGCTTCCATGGTGGAACATGCTTGCCCTTCCTTGTGGCGCTGTTGATGCCTTGAGGCCTTGTTCTTAACCCTAAAGTCCTAACTGCTTCAACCGCTGCACAGTAAACAAGAGTTTGTACCTGCGTGATGGATAGATTTTCACGCAGGTATAGCGGCAACACTTTGGTGTCCAAATGGCCTACTAACGTCGATAAGGCCTTAAGATCTTAAGTTTTGCCAGCGAATGCCTTAAAGCACGTTCTACCTCACTAAAATCAAGTAGAGCACGCTCGAAGTTCTCTTCTAGACGTTTGAGATTTTTAGGGACCTCGCAGGTGCTCGCGGTGGGATTTCCATTTCGTCGTTGTGATTCCATAAGTTAGCGATTTGCAGCCTCTTGGACTTCTACAACGATGTCATTCCCACTGGTTCCGACGTCTCTGCCTGCAGCATTATCATTTAAGGCGAGTGGGTGGTATACTTGCATCCATATGGTTTCTATTTTAACCTCAGACAGTAATCCGCGAACAAAGATGGAGCACTTTTGGCCTGTTACATGTTGTTTGTTTACCCTTTCTGCCAAGTGGGGACATGCTTCCAAGAAAAGACGAAAGTGTTCTCGTCTTATTGGTCCACCACTCTTCTCGGCTTGAAAGTAGGTGCGAAGAACATGTTCATTTATTTCTTTTGTCCATTTCATCCTACGTCTGAGCTGCGGAATATCCTCTTGTTCCAGTTGTTCGTTTGCTTCAGTGACCTCAACGTCAGATCTTGTTCGGTTGATATGCCTCTTAGAGAGGAGATTGTTGGACTCAATGTATTCGAATCTCCGATGGAGGTCTATCTCTGAAACTGCTGTCATTTCTGGTTGCAATTCCATGAATTTTCGACAGAAGACCATTCCTCTTTCCGTCGAGTCTATTGTCCCTTGGGCTACGAAGTGGCAGCGCATCACTGCTTCGTCATATTAAGATAACCAATTGATGCGCTGGTATTCCTGTGGAAGTGGTCGGTTGGGGGCTCTCAGACGAAACATTCTCCTCAGGCGCATCTGATGTCCTGCTACTTACCACTTCTTGCCGATGTTCTGGCCGGACAGTAGCCCTTTCGGGTATCCCGGTGAGATCTGCCTGTCCATCACGCAGCTGATCACCATCGGCCTATATGCTGTAACCTCCTGCGGTTGTACCAGGGGGGCCCTGACGATCCTCTATCAGCGACCAATGACTGAATATATTTCGTATACTCTCAATTTTTTATGGGTTTGCCAGAGCTGCGTCTGCCTACTGGGTGGTGGTCCTTCAACGTTTTCTACTCCTACCACTTGGACGTCCAGTTAGCCTTTAGGAGCCTTATTATTATTATTATTATTATTATTATTATTATTATTATTATTATTATTATTATGATTATTTTTATGACCATTATTATTTCTTACACATTTCTATCAGAAGTGAAAGCCACCTTTTGCTATTGAAAGCAAATTTGAAATAAAGTTTGAGAAGTGGCCTAATTGAGATTTCTTTGTAGACTTTTCAGAGTTGAAGAGAAGTCCTGGAAGAAGATTGAGTACGGAAGAACGAAAATTGCTAATGCAATTGTATCTCTTCTAAATGATACCAGTGATGATTCAGATTATGCTGTTAAGAATGCAGGTAATGAAGTAGAATGTCACTCTGCAGAAGAAGTTTTAGATTTAATGGAAGATGCCAAGTTATCCAAGTATCAATACAATGTCATTCAATTTCAGGCCAAAACGCGAAATGCGGATATCTATCCTTCGTGTTGTCAAGTTGCAGATGCAAAAAAAGAATGTTATCCGTCGCAGATCCATATAACAGAAACAGAAGCTCGCATCAACCTTCAGTCTCTAATCGATCACTCAATAACACGACTTTTCAAAGACCCTAATTTAAAACTTCCTGCTATAGACAAGAGGGTGAAAACTTCTAATTTAGATTTACTTACGAAATATGGCTGCGATGAAGCTTCAGATCAGGGAACGTATGATCAGATGTTTGCGGACGAAGATCCATTGTATGCGACTGTGTTTACAATATCGATGGTACCATTATGTCTGAAAGTGAATGAAAGTTCAACAGTTGCTTGGAGCAATCCTCATTCTGGGTCTCCGAGGTTATGTATGCCAATAGTATTTATATTCTCCAAGGAAACAAAAGAAAGGACAAAAACAGAGATTCAAGAAATCAAACGCTAAATCAAAATATTGAAGCCAATGAAGATCACTACACCTAATGGCGTTTTAATAGTTAGAACTGACATGAAGTTGACTATGGTAGATGGGAAAGTCTGTCAAGCACTCTCTGATACACCTTCATCGGTAAGCTGCTATATTTGTAGAGCTAAGCCAAGCGAAATGAACAAACTTGATCCTGTAAAGCTGAAAGAAGAGATTATCACCAACTTGGAACACGGTATTTCTCCTTCACATAATAAGATCCGATCTTTTGAATGTATAATACACATAAGTTGTCGTTTAGGTTTCAAAAAACGGTGTGCAGTGACAGATGAGGAAAAAAAAACAAAAGGGCGCTGCTCATACTAGCATATGCAAGGAGTTCAAAGAAAGAACTGGTTTGATCGTAGATCAACCAAGGCATGGAACTGGTAACTGAAACAGTGGTATCACCGCCAGAAGATTTTTCCCGGATCCTGATCTAGCTGCTGAAATAACAATAAAGAATTGATTTTGAGACTTTCTTAAATTTTGCAAATGTTTACAAGTAGCACAAAACTTGCCCCCATGTTTTTTAACAAGTTCGCATTTGAGAAAGCTCAATTGTACGTTAGCCTTCACCCGTGGTACTTTATGCCTCCAACAGTACACAAAATGTTGCTACATGGAGCAACAGTTATGCAGCATTTTTACTTCCAGTCGGACAATATTCAGAAGAAACTGCTGAATCATGTAATAAGGATCTTAAGCGGTTCAGAGAATTCAACACACGAAAGTGCTCTCGACTTTCGACCAATGAATATTTAATACACAAGTTCCTGGTGTCATCTGATCAATTAATTGCCTCTTTAAATCAGGAATGGAGCAAGAATGAAGTTCAAATGGATCCTGAAATTATTGAAATGATTGCCAAGTACAACTTGGAAGTTAATTCTTTTGAAACATCACAAAACATAACCACTTATATAATTTGAAGGCAATAATAAAAAAGAAAAGATTACTTTCTGTCTTAAAATGGCCAAACTATGCATTTGTTTATAAAATAAATAATATCGAATGACAAGTCTTCATCACTAAACATCACCACTTATATCATTTGAAGACGATCAGAAAGAAATACGATTACTTTCTATCTATAAATGGCCAAACTATGCATCTGTTTATAAAATTTGTGTATAAAATAAACAAATAATGTCGAATGACAATTCTTCATCACTAAACATTACCACTAATATAAGACTGGTCAACAAAATATGACCTATGTGTTCATGGAATGAGATATATCATTTCCAGAGTAGTTTTCTGTGCTGAATCCAAATCTGGCCTCTGTTTTTTCCCAGCACGTCAGGTTTTTGAGATTTTTTGAGTTAAATTTTTTTTCAAAAAGTCACCAATCGTATGATAAAAGGGTCTAAACAATTTTTTGAACGGAAAGGAATGCATGATTTCGATGCGTTTTTTAACGCAGAATCCATTGATTACTTTGCTTTTTTCGATATCTTATACAGTTCCTGAGATAATTAAGGAAAAAAACTTTTAAAAAACATAAAAAATGGTTTTACAAAGAACTTTATATTTAACTGCATATCATTTATTTTTTAGTCACGTGCGTGTCATTCTCTTCTTTTTTTGATGCAGAAAAAATTGCAAAAAAGTTTATAGTTCGAGCTGTACGTCTTCGAAAGATACGTGGCAGAGAAGTTGTCTCTTTCTATAAAATTGCCAGTTTGGCGGCTTACAAGTACTTGAGACGAATCATTGTACTGTTTCTTGTATCTCATTGCATTAAAGTCTACAATGTTTGCAATATTTACAATATTCACAGAGTTTCCAGTATTTACAAAGTTTAAAATGTACCTTTTTCATTATTGGTTGTTAGCTCCTTTCGAAAAATGATTATAAGCTGCTACTACTGACTAGAAACTTTTTTTCTTGCATTCTCGAAGATGATGAGCATTTGGTTCATCAGTCATTAGACTCCAACAGTAGTCTGTTAAGCGTTCACACTCCACTTACATACCTTGGTACCTCGTTTAGATTTCAGCGATGTCTTGATGAAATCGTTCCCAGTGTTCATCAGTAACTGCTCCCAAATTTTCTGGGAAGAAGTACAAGTGGGAATGAAAAATGTGAATCAGTGACATGTTCACTTTCATTTCCTGGAAGTTCGCCAGCATAGTGTTCACCAGGTGTTTGTAGTTTCTGGATTTCGTGTTCCCCAAGAAATTGTTTATAACAGCTTTTACTGACAACTAAGTTTGTCTCGCAAGGTCAGTCAAGCTCTTTTCGAAATCACAGTCCAACATCAGTTGTTCAATTTGTGGTCCTTGAAAAACTCTTTCCTTGATTTTAGCTTCACTAAGCTTAGAGAATTTTCTTTTCAAGAAACGAAAACCTTCTCCGTTTTTATCCATCGCTTTGCCAAAATTTTTTACGATGCCGAGCTTCACATGTTGTAATGGTGGTAGTAAGATTTTTTAAGGATCAACCAGTTGTTTTTAAGCAATGTTCATTTTTCTTGGTTCTAACGTCTTTCGGTCTGGCGAAACTTTAACAGTATAATGTTGGTTTCGTGTTTTGCTGTCCCAGGTGCATAGAAAGCAACAATGTTTTGTATAGCCAGATTGCAATCTGAGAAAAATCCCTATGACTTTAAAATCGACACAGATAGGCCACTCATATGATTTGTTATTTATTTTGTCAAGTAACAATTTCATAACAGCATATCACTCTTTCATATTGGTGGCATGAGCGATGGATATTGATGGATATTCATTTCCATTGTGCAAGAGAACAGCTTTCAAACTATGTTTATTTGCATCAATGAATAAACGCTAATTCTCTGGCTGGTGTTCATGACCAAGGCTCGTCATAAGCTTATCTACATCGGTACAATAAATGAGAGTATTTTGACTGGAAAAAAATGCAGTTAAATCTTTTTCTCGATTTCGGTAAGAGATTTTCACATCTTTTTTCAACAAATTTTTTTTCTTGAGTCTAGAGCCTAAGATTTCAGTCATTTTTCGATCAATTCAGGTCCCTTATCAAATCATTCAATTCATTCTGGTCGAATAATTCTGGCAAGTTTCTGACCGGCTTATATTCTAGGGTTTGATTTTCATCAGCATTGATTTCTTCTGCTTTGCGTTTTGCGGAATTTCCCGGGATAGAATCGCTACGGTCATAGGCAGCTTTTGTCACGAAAGAAACATTACGGTAAATAATGGAGTTTTTGCATTTCGATGAGTAGCCTTTTACATCTGTTAAACAGAAATAACAATCATTGATATGATTCTGAGGTTCTCTCCAGAAAGGAGGTAAAGTGAATGTAAAAAGACGATCGAAATCTCCTCGATGTACTGACCCTTATTTAATCGCACAAGTTGAATAGTAGCTGTTGGGTATTCAACCTTTTTCTCCATTTTTGAGTTTAATCTGAAAATATATCTCGTAGCCTTCTGGCATTGCAGGAGAGAGACAGTTTTGTCTCTTTTTTTGTGGGACGAAAAAACCGCAAACGTATCATACATCTATCGGGATGATATTTGCCGCTCGCGCCCCGCAATCATTTTCAGCTTCAGTTTCTGAAGCTTCAGTGCGCGAGAGTATGAAATACGTTATACGTATAATTACATAACAACAGAATAATAAAAAACGTGGTTCAGGGGCTGAGCTTCTGGCGGGGGGTTCCACCCCCTCCTACCGAAAATTATCCAATCTTTAATCTATAATTTGCAGTAAAAGTTGCCGCTGCAAAAGGCTTCGTTCCTTGTGTTCCACTTGATGTACTTGATGCGTTACTGTATCATAAGTACTTTTAATTTAGTCTTAAATTTGTCGCATATTGATTTTTCTGCTGCAAATTTGGCTGTTGCTATTATTTGTGATAGTAATTCATCGATACTACAAATAGGTTCTTTCGGTTCACTCATTTTCGTTTCGACAATTTTCGACATAACCTATAATGTCGCGCGAACGTGAAAGAAAATGACTAACTACTTGAAGATCTACCATTATCATCAAAATATCACGAAAAGAGACATAAGTTGAAACCATTTACCTGTCAGGTGGTGCCACATTCCGTGAAAATGTTAGAGTTCTGCATTTTGCATCTGAAAATCCGTCTGTAACCGTCAAGAACAAATGATTACCGCGAATCATGATTGCGAACTGTTTGAATATGGCAAGTTATCGGATAAATCCGAACCGTATGTTGAAGAGCAAATATCAGGTTACACTGCTCTTCCGCTTTATGTATCTCCGGTACATGGGTTCTAGGAATTTTTGTTGATGGTTAGGGATCCAAGGGGACGAGAAAGCTGAGCTAGGAGCTCAGCGGAGTTTCGCAAGTACCGTAGCCACAAAGCGGTCAGTATCCTAAGCGGATAATTTCGCCAGTTCGCTTCAGTTCGTTTTCAGTGTTTTTGTTATGCGTTATATATGATAATTAATAAGTAATAACTAAATAAGACTTAAAATTAAAGTAAACGTTAAATTAAATTTATATTTAAAAAATATTTTTTACTCGTGACAAAAATAAAAAAAAATAGTTCACACGGCCCTGACTGTTTACGTTTAAGAACGCGCACTTTAAGTTCAAGGCCATCACCGAAAACCTTAAAGCGGAAGAGCAGTGTAATTTGTACCTGTAGCGAACAAAGTAAATCACAAGTCGCAGCAGTTCGCTCTATTTTGCAAATTACCTGAAACAAAAAATGACAAATTTCCCATCTTTGCCAGAAATCATTTGAATAAAAAATGATCTAATACGTAACATGAAGCAATTAACAAGTTAATTAAAATTAAAACATCGACTTGATGTAAGATAATTGTTATTTTACAAAGAATTATTGAAAGTGAAAAATAAACTTGAAAATTAAAAATACAAATCAGTTACCTAAATGAAAACCAGTTAAATTTTAAACTTTAAAATATTTCTAAAATACCTTCAAATAAGAAAAACACGAAAGTAATTTCAATGTTCGAATATATACATGGTGTCGACGTTGGGGCTTACCGAAAAGTATGCAACCCGTCTTACACGCAAACGCTATTCTTATGGCCGTGTTTGCCGGGTTGCATACTTCTGCGGGGACACCCTATATGCACACCCACAGACCTACACACACACACACACACACACACACACACACTGGACCGTCGATATTACTAACCTCCATTTATCTCATTCCTAGAATTTCGCGCGGGCCATTTTAGTGGGAAGGGGCCTAAGGGTAGAGAGGCATGTAACGGCCGTCAAGCACAGTAGTGTACCAACATAACCAGCTGGGGCAAGCAGTATTAATTCGTCTTGACGATTAAAAAAAATGTCTCAGAGAAAGAAGAGACTGCGCTTAACATTCGCGAAAAAATGTGAAGTTATTAAAGAAGTCAAAGTAGGTGCCTCAAAACAGTCAATATTAGGGAAATATGGAATCAGTGGTTTTGTGAACAATCAACTGATAGATAACGAACAGGAAATATTAGAGAAAGTAAAAAATGATGAATACTAGAAAAAAATATGAAGAAGAATTTAAGTGTTCTTTTTTTAAAAAAATATTTGAATATGTAATATTTTATTTATGTATATATGTAATATTTTACATAAGTGGATACTTTATGGGTTTACAAAAGCTTTGGTTGTAATTAAAATTATCATTTTAGGAAAACAAAATTTAAAAAAAAATTTAAATATTTTTTATCATTGACAAAAATTAAATAGTATCACTTTAAAAAATAAGTCTGAACACTCCCGCGCATATTTTACATTTATTTCTAAAAACAAGTTCGCCCAAAATGCGTGTCCAAATGTGAAGATCACTTTCATCCCTAAGGAGGAAATAGAAGTCAACGATGAAAATCTACAAGAGCAGTGGGATGAAGTGCGGCCAATTCCAATGCTGCAAAAGATGCACAACGTACGTATCATCGACGACTACAAGGTCGGAGTGAAGCAGCACGCAAGATCTTCAGATGAACGAGAAGTATCTCTCTTCTAAGATAAAATTAGGCGCCTGAGTTGTTTTGTTAATTAGCATCAAAATTTATGAGATTAAATGAAAACTTATTACACATTTCATTTCTTTATAACAATGCTAAATAAACTAATTTTTCCTGTAAAACTCTCCTTTTACGTTGTAATAATTATTAAAACCCACTACGTTTGATATAACACTCTTTTACTTTGACATTTTAAAGTCTACATGTTGTTCTAAATTTACCATTTCATAAAAGGTTTTAGTAGCGAACACATTTCCATTAAGGAATCGCACACCTTGTGTGTGTCACGATTCGTATTTGTGCATCACGCTGAGAAAATGAATTGTAACTTTGTTTTAAATTAGTATTAAATCAAAAACTCATGGCCACATGTTTTTGTGGGCTCTGAAGTATCTACCTATACATATAAAACATTTTTAAACATTTCAATTCGCGGAACTTTGACAAAAATACCACGGAGTGCAAATCCATGTGCTAAAAACATCCGTGCGTCACGGTACTTTCATTATTACAAAAAACACGTATAAGTCATCAAAACTGAAAAAATATGGAGGCTTCGGGATCGTCTAAATAATATATATAAGAATTTGCAATAAAAAAATTAATTCAAGAATGTACAATGACACTAGAAGATGAACTACAGTAGAAAGTGACGTACGAACGGCCGTGCATCACGCATGGAAGTGCCATTAACCATCGTTATTTAAGAATTTTCATCATTTATAGTCAAAAAAATTTAGATTTATGTATAATTCAGTTAGTTCATATTATTCCGACTCAAAGTGGTTCATATGGCCCTGACTGTTTATGTTCAGAGCCGCTCAAGGATAGTCTCCATTTAACTAAGGTAATGCCCAAAATCGGAGTTAAGTCAAGGTTTGAGTATATA
>JBAGKK010511948.1:0-13921 GCA_037177015.1 Euceroptres primus | reverse complement strand
ACCTGCCTGTAAAAATAAACGTCACAAGGTTGGACCAAAGGAGTACATTTTGGCGGAATAACTTTGAAGGTGCATTTCGGAAAACCTTCATCGTCCAGCTGGACGATGAATCATACACAGACTTATCAGTCTGTCCTCCCCAAGAATAAATCAGCAGAAGAAAGTTTTCCTCTCCCACGTAGGATTTCAAACACGTTTGTAAAAAGTCCTTGCAGAGAGTCCTTGTGAGTTTTCCCGATTTCACGGACGTAATTACGACGTTCGAGTACTTTTTAGCATACTCATTCATTGTTTTTTGAACCCGAGGTATAAATGTACCTGTTAACTCCCGCAGGCACACGAAAACGAGGGGAAACAATTTCCCAGAAAGAGTAAGTGAATACTTCGCAGTGTAGGAATGAGTAACTTTATTCATGTCCTTCCTCTTCACAAACACAGTTTTCGATCCTTCTTCTGCGAGAGTCCTGTTAAACGTGGAATGATATTGGCACCCTGAAAAGAATTTGTGAAAAGGACGTCAATTACACGTACTTCGTTATTTTTCGCTGACAAATCCTAAGTTTACTTTTAAATTGTTAGACCCACGATTCCGAAGCTTTGAATTTTAAATCTGGGAACGGACTTGCAGCAGATAAAGCCCACTGCTGTAAATTTCTTGTGGTGACTTGTTGGTTGTTCTGGTGAGCCTCGGTGAAACGATCAAAAGTCCATGAATCGATGGTGTTATATTTGTCGATAAGGGTTCCACCACTTTTTACGTTTTCTTCCCACCTGGGTATATCCCTCATATATTTGAGGCGATGACATCCTTGTCTTTGTAAGGCCTTCAGGCTCCAGCCTGGATGTTTTTTGGCTATATTTACCACTTTTATTTTATACTCCAGTGGAATATATTCTAAAAGCTTCTCTATTTTCTACTCTGGTTCATAATCATTGGATGAAACTTCAGAAACTTCGGAAACTTCTCCAACCTCTTCAAAAAAGTTTTCCTCATCAATTTCATTATTTAAAATGAGTTTATCGTCTTCTATGACCTTCATCTCGTCAAGCACCTCCATACAATTTTCAAACATCTTATCTCCCATCTTCGGTAATAGCTGTAGAAGATTCTGAAGCGACAAGATGCCTTTCAATCAAAAGCTGCTCAAGATTAAGAAGCGCATCCTTTAACCGCAATTTTGATAAATCACTATGAAGAGATTCATCTTCCACCTCATCTTCTACTCTCGAAGGGCCAGGAACATTAGTAGATTCCATCTCCGGCATATCACACTTTTGAGTATAAAATTAATCATAAAAATAAACTTTCAAGGCACTGCTGATAAAACTACGATTTTCCAAAATCATCTCATCGGGTGGTCCTAATGACCGTATCCCTTCCCTCCACTTTTCGTTTATGAAACCCTTGGAAAATCTTTTATATAAGCACAGTTGTTCCTCCAGGGTCATAATTTATTAGAAATGAGACCTTCATTCGTTCGCCCCCGAGGCTACCGCAACGCTCGGTGTGGTCGTCCACGGTACCACTCGCCACCCCGCGCAAGGTACAAAATCCGAAATTCGACGTCGGTACAATGTTGCGCGTGGGTAACGCCGGTACCCAATGTGCCGACACTGCGCCAGTCGATGGATGTCGATCGCGCTGACCGACCGCAATCGCGAAACGTCGCCAGACTCTAAGCCTCATCACCCATACTCTTGAACACCACGGGACTCACTTCCATGGTGTATACATGGGTGATGAATCCAACGGTGTTTCCCTTGGAGCAATCCACAAAGTCCCCTGTCTTGTGCAGTGAAGTTCCGTTGCCGTGAATCCCATCAGCTGATCGTGATAGAGGGTCAACGACCCTCACTCGGAACATACATGAAAATAAAAAATCGAGTCAGTGCGATAATTAATAATAAAATTCTGAATCTGGCTGGTACGAGACGAGAGTATAGGAGACCTAACCTCCTAGGATTTAACCCAATTACAGGTGACATACTTTAATTTATACGTAGATAGAAAAAATCAAGATAAATAAGTTGACAGGTCTTCTGGGTACAGACACCAGACCTGTCAACTCGAGTCTACAGGACTCGAATTGATTCGAGCCTGGAGCTTTATTTTTAAATAATCACTTAAATCAAACCATGTAACGCCAGTAAGAAATACGGCGTTACAACATTCATGATTATGTACCATGGAGTAACTTTTTGTGATAGATATCTACACATACAGAATTACTTAGCTTTGTTGTTTTATTGATGGTTTCTTTTCAGGTTTTTCAGTTCATGAGTAAAAAAAGATGTGGTTTTAGATCTGATGTAATAAGAATTATTCAACCTTGTTCTGTTTATTTACAGATTGTTTTTTTGGGTTATTCAGTTTTTAATTTAAGAAAAGATTTGATTATTTTAGTATTTTATTGTGTTTCAATTATGTGTCTTGTGATTTACAAATTATTTCAGTTTATACAAGTTTTAGATGAAGAAAAGATCTATTTATAAATTTGGTATAATAATGATTTGGGTTGGTTAAATGTTAACAGTTTGTGGTAATTTGAGATTATACATTGAAATATTTTCCTTCTTCTTATTTATTTATTTTTTTTTTAAGAAAGAACTTTTAAAACATGTGGTGTTTACGATCATGAGGTTTGACGTGCGGGCTGTTCGACGCCTCGGTTCGTCCAGCATTGGGAAAGTTATTTATAAAATTATGTCTAAGATTAACACGAAGCTTTGCTTGAGGATGTTTTAAAAAGGTTTTCAAAAGGTTTCATTTACCTTATGTAGTTTCATTGAAAAAAAAGTAAAACATAAATTGCACAATAATACTTAAAATAATTAGTTTGTTGTTTTAAAAGTTAAGTAAAACTTAACATTTTAAATAATAAACAAGACTCATTAGAATTTTTAAACGTTGGAGTGTCTTATTATTAGTATATTATGCACCAAGGAGGAGCAGTTGGACTTTTCACAACCTGTGTCGAAAATTCCAATATCCTCTATGGTACATACGATATTTTATATAACAATGGCATGAACATGGACGTGTTTTTCATGCCTGTTGAGCGGACCTTAAGTGTCGCTTTTCAAGGTCATAGGTATCTACTGGCCATGTATATCTATGCTGTCAAAATTATGACGTCATAGACATATAATGGCCATGACATGTCGGCTCAAATGTATGTAATGGCCATTATATGTGACGTTCCGCGAAGAAAAGGCTCTAACGGAGCTGAGACAAATTTTACAGGAGGAGCGATTGAAGCAGCGCAGACGGTCCAACACAGGAATTTCATAAGACGACCTAACTTTGCAGTTTGTATATTAACAACTTAACTGTTTGTATATTAAAAAAGTAAATAATGTTAATTAATATTTGTTATTAACAAAAAATTACTAAGAATTATTTTTACAACGGTTAGTCGTTGAAAATTACTTTTAACCGTGTTTCAATTTGCTTTCAGCAGAAGTACAAAATATAGCTAAAATAGAAAAATAAGAATATCAAATATTTGTTTATAGAATTGTTTATATTGGTAATATTTGAAGGGTGGCAACAGGAAACGAGCCAAGTGCCATTTCTTTGAAATCAGGGTTTTCAGCTGAAAAATTTTGAAATATTCAAATACACATCTCTGCAAAAGTGTCTGTTTGGCGGTCCATTTTTCAAGAATGTCATCAGACTTCCAACTCCAAAAAACTAAACAAAAAGTTTATCAACTCATTTTTATGAAAATAAATACTTATTTTCAAATAATCTTTCCATCTATATCATTTAAAAATGAACAAACTTATTTATTTATTATTCTAAATTGCTACCTAAAATTATTTTCAGCGTCCAAAGTTGAAAAAGCTTGTTGTAATCTCAAAATAACGACTAAATTTTTCTTCGACTAGGAATTTACACTTCTCAAAGAGTCATCCCTTGCAAAGACTAATTTTTATAATCTTTGCGAAAAAGGACTCAGACATGAACTGCAAATTTCCTAACCTTGACTTTCCGGCTCCTTAGAGACAGAGGTACATTAACGAGAAAAGATGGAGAAAAGGAACTAATAGAGTCAACCAATCCAATCGCTCACACACTTCCTTTTTGTATCTCCGTCATTCTCATAATACAATGGGTACTGACATTTTGCGTGGAAATGGAAGAATGGGTGAAATCTTGGTTAGCATTGCTCAAGTCTTGAGCCTATCATGACCCATGACTCACCCATGACACGCCCATGTCATCATAAAGTATGGCTAAATCATTGCTAATGGCGCCACTCCATGATGCTAATCTCATGCCTAATAGATCGCAAGGAAAAGTCAATAAAAATTGTGTTTTCAAAATCTGAAAATGATTAAATACATATATTATATTTTTTTGAATTTTTTTACATTTTTAAAAATTCCTTTCAAATTTCAAACAATTTTTTATAGGAATATTTATTTTGTGCAAACATCTGGTTACCGCTTATACAAAAAAATGAAATTTTTTAACTTCTTGCGAACATCTCTTTGGCATGAAAATTAAAAGATAGCAAATAGACTCTAATTTTTGATATTTTGCGCATATATCTAAAAAATTTGGCATTTTACAAAAACAAAAAAACTTTCTCGGGACCTTTCTTTAATATAACCTTGTTTATCGAACATTGAAATAACACTAAGAAAATACTTATGTTTCACTATTTGTAGAAATCTTGGTCACCACAGACATGAAAAAATTTAATTGTTTACCATTTGTGAATATCTTTTCGGAGGTGTCAGAAAAACGCTAATTTTTTACATTTTGCGAATATATGAAAAAGTATGACATTTTGCATAATCGTACAAATTTTTTTAGGGTATTTTAATATTAAATATACGATTTTATACTAAATAATTTTAATATAGACTTTTTCATTTAACTGTAAAGTAACATTAGGGAAATAATTTGTCTTACTTCTTATAAACATTTCAGGCCCCGCAGAAATGAAAAAAAAATGGAATTTCATACCTTTAGCTAATATCTCAAGATCTCAGCCTTACATGATACTCACTCGGTTTTAGAAAGTTGCACCAGGTATTTAAAAAGATAATCTACTGGATTTTGTTTGCAAATTAGACTCAATCGATGTCATGAACAATTCGGAAGGTAACGGCCACGACCCCGGTGAGCCAGGTAGTGCACCAGCTTATTTCTGCACTGCTTATTTCTGCTTTTCCTCATATAGATTTGTTTTGAAGGTAACGAAAACTTCGGGATTCTGACCCAAACTTGACAGATTCTTAACTCCGAATGGTTATAGATTTGTCTGGTTTTAGATTCGCGAAAACTTTAAAATGCTAACCCATGCCTTGTCCGCTCTTCATTTAGATTTTTCTTGGTGCTACACAAGCCAGAAAAAATTTCTTATATATTACCGGTGCTGTACCTACTCTTAATTCAGAAAGATTTTAGAAGATTTGTGATCCGCAAAAACTTCGCAATAGTGGCCTATGCTTAAAACATTCTTCGAGATTGCAAAGTCCCTGGTGGATGTTAACCATGCTAAAACTATTGTAATTGTATGAATGGGAAAAGTATGGCTGAAGATTGCAAGGTCCCTGGTGCATGTTAGCCATCCTAAATATTTCTGAAGTCCAGAATTCAGTGGAAGCAGATGACGAATTTAGAAAGAGACAGAAGATTCAAAAGCCACTCTGAAAACAATTTTTCCTGCATGACACAGGCACTTTCGAAGAAATCGGGTTCCTTAGAACCAATTCCACGCCTCTGTTCTTTATTACGAAAACAAGAATTTTCCTATTTGTTTTGGAAAATGGCGTTAATTTGACTAGGCGTGGAATAAAAATTTGCCGACTCACTTATATTGACAGCTGATGCAGTGATGCTAACGAGCCATACTTTTTCGACTGCGCAAGCCCGGTGCAGGGATGGGAAAAACCGTCTGATTGGTTAGATTACGCGCTCTTATTTGAAATGATAAAAATGATAATTTTGGTAATACTTTTAGAAATAAAATAATAAAATTGTTTTTTAATTTCAAACGGTCATTATTAATAATATGATATATTTTAATGCATTATTAATGTAACTTTCAATGAATTAAACAAAAAACATTTTTGGTCAATAGTTAATATTTTTTAAAATTAACTTTTAATTAAACTTTTATGGTTTGAAATAAAAAAAAAACAATTTTATTATTTCATTTCTGATATTATTGCCAAAAATCTACTGTCTCTTTCTAAATTTGTCGTCTGCTTCCACTAAATGCTGGACTTCAGAAATAATTGTTTTCCGTCGAAATCATTGTCCTATAAAAAAAATGAACATTTCACATGATTCTACCGACTCAGGGATCTCGACAGATCTCATCTATTCGGTAAGTCTTGTCTGAACGCAAACCTCGAATTTAAATAGGTGCCTCTCAGTGACGGGTAAATTGGGGGTTTGAATTTAGAAAAATTTCGCAGCCATTCGGCCATTTTCCAAGTTGTTTAACGTTTACGCTTAAAGCTATTGTAATTGTATGAATGGGAAAAGTATGACTCGAGATGCTTCTAGAAGGCTTGAGACAAGAGAGGCGTTATTTCTTTTAAGATTTCGTTGGGAGAGTCTTCTAGGAGCTTTAAAGCTTCTGGAAGCATTGCTTCTAACTTTCTGTTCGAAAAATCCATCGATGTTTCTGGACGCTTCATCGCAGAAGGGTACAAATAGGATTGTGCACGCCACGTAGCAAATCAGTTCCACGAGTATGGCAACACCGCTTCGACTGCGAAAAGCGCTCGGAATTTGAATTTCAACCCATCGATATTTTCAAAAGTCCATCGCTGTAAAGTTCAAAATTCTTTTGCTGATGAATGATGATGATGAAGTTTGCATCAGATATTTTTTTAACAATGCGAAAAGGGCGCGAAATTTTAATCGAACTATCTCTTATTCATAAAATTAAATCTATTGAAGTGTCTAAAATTAATTGAAGAATATGTAGTGAAATAAATACACAGCTTGTTTTCCTTCAAATGTTAATTTATTATTCACAAACCTTTAGCAGTACAAAAAAATTTACAAAGGAGATTACAGTTATTGCACAGATTTGAATTCAAAAAGATTATGAGGTCCTCCAAAGTAACAAAAATATAGCTTTTTGGTCGTAGCCGCTTATTTCTGCTTTTCAATTATTTCCTCACTGTTAGCCTCTTCGAAAATTTTCATGATTCTGCCAGGTAAGAAAACTTTAAACTGCTTCTCTAATTCAGCTATAATCCTGGTTCCGTATTTGGTTTGAACTTTGCGAATTTTAGAAACGGCATACTTTTTCTTCAGGCTAAGGTCGGAGAGCGGTTTCATAGGCATAATCCCATCCATGCGACCAACTGTGTTAATGGCTTTGAGATCTGTCTTCTCCAAAGGCATTTTTTTCTTCTTTTTTCACCAGGAGTTTCACTTTCACCAAGAGTTTCACTTTCACGAGATCAAATTTGCACTGCTTTCGAAGGTAGACTGAAGCCGCTGAAACTTGACGCTGTTTTTATAGACGATTACCCCCACTCTACTTATATTCTAGAAAGACTGTTCGAAGTTTCTCGATGGCTCGACGCATGTAAGGCTATTACTTTTGAGATGTCCTTTATCGAAATTTCCAAAAATATCGAGATTGGATGAATGGTCACAAATGATTCTACAAGAAAGATCCATTGAAATTTCCTTCATCAAACTTTCTAGAAGCAACGATATTGAATATGTGATCTCTAACGATTCTGCTAGAAAGATTCATTGAAGTTTCTAGATGGTTTGGTGCATGCTAGGCTATTGCTATGAGATTTCCTTTATTAAACTTTCTAGAAATATCGATACTGGATGTGTTATCTCCAGCGAATCTGCTGGAAAGATCGAAGTTTGCAGAAAGTTCGACGTATTCGAGATTCTTCCACTAAAGTAGGTAGTGGGGGGAATAGCGATTAATAAAAGCCGGGGCTTCAGCGGAGCGCAGTCAGTTTATTGACAATAGTGCAGAGATTAATAACGAAAGTGAATAGTGATCAAGAGAAAAGAAACATGGTGAAGCGAAAAAATAGTAAAGTGGAAAAGTAGTAAAGTGATTGATAGAAATAAGGTCTTGTGGACCTACTGACTTTTATGGTGAGTTTCATAGTAACTTTTCTATTAACTTATACTGACTTTTGTAGTGAGTTTTTTTATACCTTTTTATACCTAGTTTAAACATGCTGTTCGACGAGTGTGCAAAACTTGTTCGTAATATTGAGGACGCGTTAAATTTGATTCTGTCCACTGGTTACAAACCACTGGAAAAAGTAAACTGGTGGAGATACCAGTGCCTCCTATGTTCGAAGACCGTGAGGAAGGAGTTATTTAAAAGATTACCGCTAAAAGTAAATCAAAAACAAAAGTGGCTGAATCTTATACAGAAATTGAAATGTCTTAAAGCGTGTTTTGATATACTAGCCAAGAAAGGAAGCGGTGTTCAAAATAAAGTGCGCAGGATTATACATGAACATAATGTTTTAAAAATCAACTCTGTCCCTAATGCATATTATCTGAAGATTGACAAGGAGATACCTAAAGAAAATAATTTTAAATCAAATGTGAAGAGATATACGTCGCTCCGAATTGTAAACTATGGTTTATTAACAATGTGAGATACCCTATCCTGCAAAAAAAGGAGGAGTTTTAAGAGAAAGACTCGGGATGGACTTTGCATTCAATTTTTAACTTAGAAGTGAACATTGCTAAACTAAACCCTATGAAAGACAGTTCTTCTATTAAACTTCCTAAGCGAGTTGAGAAAAAATGCATGTGTGAATTTACAAAACAAATGAGTCAAACCTCTTCCTCACGGTGGTTTCGAGTGGGTGACAAATTTGTACAGTTTTGATTTTAACATTCCAGATGATTCACCTATTGGCTACTTACTAGAAGTGGATTTGTAATATCCACCAGAGCTCCGGGAGGAACACAATGATCTGCCATTTTGTCCAGAACACTCGAAACCACCGGGGTTTAGCCAGGAGAAGCTCCTAACTACTCTCCTACCGAAGCAAAAGTAGGTTCTCCATTACCGACCTCTCAAGCATGCTCTAGCTAATGGACTTAAACTCATCAAAATTCATAGAGTACTTAAATTCAATCAATCCACATGTCTTAAAAGCTACATCGATCTAAACACTACATTGAGAACCAATTCTAAAAATCATTTTGAAAAGAACTTGTTTAAATTGATTAACAACGCAGTGTATGGTAAAGCAATGGAGAACGTACGCAAATAATAAATCTCGTCGCTATAGAGTTAAGGAAACATTAAGTTCTGTTCAATAAACTTATTTATATGGGGCTCACAGTGTTGGATGTGTCATTAGGAATTTTTTTACGATTTCCATTATGACTACATGCGCAAAAAGTATGGAAACGATTGTTAATTCTTGTACACTGACACGGACAGTTTGATATACGAAGTGAAATGTAACGACATTTATGCCGACATGAAAACTGACATTCACAAATTTGACACATCCGACTACTCTCGAGACAATATTCTCGGAATGCCGCAAGCCAACAAAAAAGCTTTCGGCCTTATGAAATATGAATGTTCTGGTAAAGTTATTACGGAATTTGTTGGCTTGCGGAGCAAAATATACAACATTCGCGTTAACGGCGAAGACTTTGTGAAAAAAGCAAAAGGTGTAAAGGCAAGGGTCGTAAAGAGAAGTTTTACTTTCGATGACCACATTGAATGCTTACGAAATTCAGGTATCCAAATCAGAACACAATGTGCAATTAGGTCAAGACTACATAATGTTGAAACTATCAAATAGAAAAAATTGCGTTGAGTCAATATGACGACAAAAGATACCCCTTAAAAGACAACACTGACACCCTTGCTTGGATCACTTCAGAATCATGGATTTTGACGACGACCACGACGGCGACGATGTTTTAACCGATAATGACCTAGAACTTTTAGACCTTCTTGTAAAAGATTAGTTGTAAATCGTAATTATAAGGTTCTCTCTTATTGTAAATAGTATTTATCAGGGTTAATTGAATAAAGCAATATATTTTTATATAAATTGGTTTTCTTTATTTATCAAAACCTTTCAACTAGTTAGTACAAGCGTAGGCTTAATATAAATTTAACACTAATTCATAACATCATTATTCATTAATCGTTGGTTTAACACCGATTCAACACTGGTTTAAAATCGATTCAACGTTGACTTAACGTCGATTCAACGTTGGCTTAACGTCGATTCAACTTTGGGTCATCATCGATTATAAATCTGATTTGTCTATTTAACTGTAGTATGAACTATCGAAGCCTAACCACTTGACAAGCAGTTTGTCGCCACGTTTCTTGAGCACTTTCTCCACTAAGTAAACATCTAGACGTTTGACTTTGAGAAGTTCATGTTCATAGAATCCACCAACGATGGGTTGATCTTGATAGTTCTTGAGCTTTTAAGTTCCTGGATTTGTCGACATAATTCAATATACAGTGTATATCTCTGTCATCCAATTGGGTGTATATCCTTTCTCAAAAACGTGCGTGTACTTGATTACTCGAACTCTGTCGCCAACTTTGAACTTTGGCCTTCTATTGAGTATTTTGTGTTTTTCACTAAAGCGCTGCATGAGCTCCTCTTCATCTTCAGCGGTGGCGTCTGTCGGCTTTATACCTATCATTCGATGTTTGGTGTCGTATTTGGATACGAGAGCAGGTAAGATGTCTGTCCATTTGCAGTTGACTCTCAAGCTGAATTGTGGCCACATCTTGTTCTTCAGCCTGCGATTGAACCGTTCACTGATTGATGTCTTTAGATTACTGTGCGTTCAGTAGAGATTTATACCATAATGTTGCATAAGATTCTGAAAGTGTGAGTTATAAAACTCTTTGCTTTCATCAGTATGTAAGTTCTTAGGCACTCTGCCTAACACAAGTATAGATTCCATTGCAGCTGTAAAATCAGGTTCACTTTTGCTTCGAACAGGAACATCCCAGGCATGATCTTAAATGCAACACCAGGAGGCCCACGGCTTGTTGCAGCAGCAGTTCGTTCCAGGTGACGTCCAAACACGTCTAAACTCATCGTGATACTGATGCTATTGTTATGAGTATGCTCCTAGTATATGACTCCAGATTCCCGCAGTTCCTCAATTATGAATATAATTTCATTGTTGTGACTTGGGTTACCTACTGCCTGAGACGCCAGGAGTAGATGAAGACGATCAACTAGTTCATTAGGATCATCCCAGTGAATATAGTCAGTCTTTGCATTTCCATTTTCTACCACATTCTGCGGCAGTGAACCTTTCGACGATCGTCTACGTGATACAGTAAACAGTTTTGCAATAAAGTTTTTGTACTTGTTACTGTTGCTAGTGCGAATGGATTCACTGGGACTGCACCGCTTCTTGTGTGCATTTGTAGCAATAAAAATTTTCTTATAATTGTTTCGGTATCTTCAACCATAGTTGTATCTTGTTCTTCTTCACCACCAACATTCATGAAGCAAGCGTTACCATCTTCCATCTCTTTCTCTTTGTCATCTTTCTTTAATAGTTCATTTTGCTTAACTTCGGTCTTGATTGGTTGATTCGTCATATTAACTAGTTTTTGCAATGGCATGAAGATTGGCTTAAACGTTTCATTTCTTAGTTGTTCAGCATCTTCTTTACCCAGTTTGAGCACTTGATGCTTGCATCGAATCGCCTCACAGGCTTTTGCGATTTAACGGAGCACCTCCTTCTTGTGAAGCTTTGACATGTTGCTGCACTGATATCTCAATCTATACTGGCGGCATTCCTGCAAACTAACTTGTATTTATAGAGTAACAAAGCAATCAAATACTTTCTTTCATCCTGTCTGAATAGTACTAGCAGATTAACATTATCTCTCAGGAGATGTTTGGGAATACAAGAGTAGGTCTGACATAAGTAAAAATAGTCAACATGCGCGTGTCTACCCATGCAGAAGAAGGCTCTAATGTTATTCTGCTTCTCATATGCGACATCATAAAATACAATGATGGAATTTGGTTTATCTTTACTCGGTGATACGACTTCCTCATGCTCACTGAATGGAAAATAGTCAACGCCATTGATGGCGTTGACTAAATCTAATACGAAAAAAGTATCATGTCGTCGCCGTCGTCGAGGTAAAGGATTGGTCAACAAAATCATCAACAACTTGCCGTTTGAGTTACACTTGCCTGGCTACCAATATTGCGGTCTAGGTACTAAACTAGCCAAACGACTTGCCCGAGGTGATCCGGGTAAGTGTGGTAGCTTCACTTGAAATGAAGCTACCACACCATGCACTTACTAATGCAGATCTGTTCAAGTATGCTAGATCTCTAAAGATTCCTCATTTCCATGGAGTCCTTATGCGCAATCAACTACCAGTGAATGGACAATACCATTCTGCATCAGCTACTGTTAATCTTGACGATAGAGACGGTCCTGGAACACACTGGGTAGCATATAAAAATATTGGTAATAATTTCATATGCTTTGACAGCTTCAGTAATCCTCGACCACCTTCAGATCTTGTCGATTACTTCGGTGTTGGTAGCACTGCAAAGTATGATCATGAAACACAGCAAGACTATGATAGTGTTGAATGTGGACACTTATGTTTGAAATTCCTCTGTGGATAATTTAATAATAAAAACAATTACTGTCTATATAAGAACGTGAGATGAACTGATTTCTGTCAGTATTGAGTGGGACATCATCGTAGATGCATCATTCACTCTTACCATAACTGGAAACTCTTCTGTGATAGACGCAGAGTATTTTCCACCCATACAACTCTCTCCTCATAAGAACTACGCACTTGGACTCCTTGAAACGCTCACCTTCAATGCGATTCCTAACGTTGACACTGGAAAGAATAAAATCTATGTCGGTGACAAAGTGGTGGAAATACCTACTGGCAGCTACGAGATTGAACATATTGAGAGTTATATACAAAAGTTTCTAGCACGTGATGGTATTAAAATATTTATTAAGCCGAATAATAACACATTGCACAGCGAGTTAAAGTGTGATCGTGAAGTGAACGCTCTACGAGTTGAGTGCAATATAACAAAGTGATCGCAAAGTGCACACGATTCATGAATTCTTTCCTATTGTACCTGTTGTACCTGTTGTACGTTTCCTGTTCCATCACTGTTCCATCACACGTCATTTACCTCCCGGTCGCCGTGAAGACAATACATCAAATTCAGTTCCGCACAGTTGATCAGAATGGAGACTTGGTAAATTTCCGACGAGAGGTTATAACAATACGACTACACGTCAAATTGTCATAATAGGCATCGTGTACTAGCGCAAAGAAGTCTATATAAGAGAGTCCACATGCATGAGAGAAGCCAGTTCCCCACAAGCACGCAAGGCGCTAACGCTTCAGAACGTGCTCTTTCTGACACAACTCGGTCTCAAGGTCAAACATCGTGGAAGAAAAAACTGAAACGTCAATTAAAGATATTTACCATCTCTTTCTGCTGCAATAAAAATGGAAGAAATTCTAAATATTCAAGCACAAGTGAGATTTGATGAGTCAATAGCTAGCTATAAGATTATACATACATCAGCCTTATGCCTCGTCGTCGTTCAACAACAATGATGAAATTCGCATCGCAGTCCAACATCAAGATTTGCGTATACTATTCAGCAAAAGTTCACTGCACGTGTATGGAAGACTCAAAAGCGGATGGAACTACAGCCACTACTACTACAAATCTAGTGAGCAACGCCATCTGCTATCTGTTTGAAGAAATTCGCTATGCACTCAATGGCATTGAGATTGATCGATGTAAAAACGTCGGTTTAACTAGAACCATAAAAGGTTATTTAGAAGTGAGGATCTTTTTTCACAGAATAAAAATTATTTTCAAACATTAAAACTTCATGTGGTCTAAAATGACGCGGAAAATG